>JAHBCN010008061.1:0-40530 GCA_019359885.1 Listronotus oregonensis
AATTATTGGGTTCAACGTTTTTAAAAATTAGTGAAGCCCCAATCAACGTTTTTTCCAGTAAATTTTTTAAATTTGGGGGAGATAATACTGCATTCCCAGCCATTGTCGATCAAAACAGTACGAAATTTTTTAATTGCCTCTATTTCAACATGGCGACTGCGCTTGCCTTGTCACATGATAAAAAGGCCTAAAAATTTTATTTTCTTTCTTTTACCTAACCTTTAAAAACGTTCTTGGGCTTCGAACACGAAATGAAAGGTAGGTCCTTCAGGAAAGCAGTTATTGCGCGTCGGACGCAAAGCCCAAAAAAACTTGGCTGAAACGTCTGCTTGGAGAATATAGGCGCACAGGTGCTTCGTTGCGTGCACAAAACGGCAGGCTGGAAAGCGGCTCTGGCAAGTACTCAACGGCATAAACACGGCATCATAGAAAAAAGCACAAAACAAAAAAGGGGGTTAGAGAAACCCAAACCTCGTGTTTTTCTGAACGCAGCTATTTTCTGTCAGTACAGTGGCGGCAAACACCTGGCCAATCAACTAACGCATTACCAAAACTCATAAGATGGCAGCACATGATAAAATGCGCTGGTATTACTATAATTTTTTTTTTCCCCCCAATTCCAAAAAAAATAAGATTTTGCTAAAATACATTACTTAACTGATTATTTTATTAGAAAAGGCAGTTGTTAAAAAAATTTTTAGAAAAATTTTTATCTTTGTTAGGATGAAAAAATTTTTAAAACTTTAAAAAATAATAAAGCAAACAAAAAATCTTATTGTTAACTTTTTAAATTAAAAATTTATGTTCTAGATAAAAAAATATTTAAAAAAAAACCGAGAAAATCTTAGGACATCAGACATATTATTTAAAACAGTTATTATCATTACATAATTTGTAAAAATTACTGTTTTATAAGACTTTTTTCATCATTTGTCCCAAATTTTCTATACAAAAAAAAACAAAAAATTACTTTCCCAAAAAAAAGAAAGTAACAAAAAAAAACTAAATTCTATAAATAAAACAGAAAATTTCTAAATAAAAAAAAAATATTCTCTGATAAAAACTTAAATTCTAACACCTGAGATCCAAGGAAAAAAGTAACAAATAAAACATAAACTCTATAAATAAAACAAGAAATTTCTATATAAATAAAAATAAAAAATATTTTCTGATAACAACAAATTCTACACAGGAAAAATAAAATATTTTTTTTAAAAATAAAAATAAAATAAAACTTCTGAAAGTATCACAGTCGGAGTTGGAAGAGATGCTTCCAAAATTATCACAGCCGGGATTGAATGGAATCACGCTAAAAGGGTTTCCCCTAAAAGAAAAAAAATTTAGGCAGTATCTCGGCTTATCCGGAACGGGCTTAAAATAATAAAATATGATATGTGAACTTTAGCTATTAATTTAGGCAGAGACAAAACAGTAGGTTAAAATATATATTAGGAATTAAAATTAATGTTGTAACTAAAAAATAAACATAAATAATAAAAAAAAATGGTAAAAATTAATTTTTAAAATTTTTTTTTATAATATTTTTTTGACTATCGCTTACTCTCTTTTTTTGGGAAACAAAAATATTTTTTTTTTCTTTTAAAATACTTATAAATACAAATCTTTAAAGTTCGGTTAAATATTTCAGAAAAGCAATTATGGTCTGAACAAAATGAATAGTGCCTGGGTAAGCTTCCCAAATATTTTTCCCAAATAAATTTTCAATTTCATTCTTGTAGACATTCTCATCCAAATATTTGTAAATATCAACATGTAGTCTGTCTACAAGATTGATAAAGCATCACTAGCATATTTAAGCCTTCGTTCGTTATCAAACTCTTTAAACATTACAAATAAATGCTTGTCGGTTACCTCCACTGAAAAAAAATTACTTTGACAAGTTGAACATTCTGATGGAATTAAAAATTTTTTTTAAGAAGGTAACCCGCAAAATATGAAGAAGAAGGACTTGTAATCAAATCCGTGTCATCAAACTGTCAAAAGGCTCCCCCATCGACAAAAAACCTTATTGTTAGAAGAGTTTGTATTAATATTTTTATTTTTTTTGAGAAAGTCAAAAAAAGTCCCCCCTAAACTACTACAATAATCTTCCTCACAATTGCCACTTTTTGAAAGGGGGGGACCAAAATTATTTACAACTAAAGATTTTAATGCTGCAACAAATTGGTGGCATGTTGGATTGGTGTTACAAACCCCCCTGCTGCCCCAATCTGTCCAAAAAATTTTTTAACGGGTCTTGATTTAAATTGCGGAGACATAAGTAACTAAAAAGGGCCCTTTTTCAAATTCTGCCAGAGAAAAAAATTTTAGATCTTAATGTTATTTGCCACCCTTCGACAAACTTAAATTTGGAAGAATAATTTACAGGGAAATTTTTTAAATTTGGGAAAAATTTCCAATTTTTAAAATTTTTTTAAACATTAGACCCAAAACTCGATATAGTGGAAATATTGCCAGAAAGAGCACATTTTTAAAATTTTTGAAAAATACTGACTTGAGCTATTAAAGGGGAAACAAACAGTTGGTCAATAAATTCGGTAAATTCTGCAGTGTAGATTGCCTCAGCTGGTAAATCACCCAAGCTGTGAAAAGTTTCAATAGCACAAGCCACTGTATGGCTTAGTTGTAGTGCTGCAAACTTTACCTCCATTTTTGAATAACTGTCTGTTAAGAGCATTCATCATCAGCTGATCAAAATCAAATCATGCTTCGACGGTAATGAACGAATAACCCGCCGTTTCGTTACCATGGCAACAATGTACGGCCCTATGCCAACCGCCACAAACAATTATTTCTGACCAGGGCCCGGATTTTTTTTTTTTTACATATAATTTTTTTTATAAACAACAAACAATAATGGGCATCGGTAATAAACGGCTTTTTTTGTTTTTTGTTATTTTTATTAAAGTTATACAGTGAAAAGTATGTACTTCCATTAATATTTACGTTAGCTCTTGTTTTTATGGGAATCACTCAAAGGTCAATATAGTTATTTATTCTCCTACTGTAGAACTTAATTCAATATTTTTTTTTTACTGACAGTTAGCAAAAAATTGGGGCGTCATCGACATTGTTTTTTTCCATACGGTTTACGATACTTTTTTTTTAAAAAGCTCATAATTTACACAGTATGCCCCTAAATTTTGGCACGATTCTGACAATTTATTTGAAAATGCCCCCAAAACCTTTTTTTCAATTTAATACGGTCTTAGCGACATTTTTAGTTTATTGGGGAAAACTTCCCTGGTTTAATTTAAGCTCTATTTTTATATCTCAACATTCTATGTTTGTGGGTTTGTTTCTTTTTTTTTTGGGTTTTTTTAAAAAAAAGGGTGCAATTATAGAAAATTTTAAACAAATTATAAATAAATACCACGTAATAATATAAAACAGCAAATTTTAAAAATTTTTTTAAAAAATTTTTTAATCAAAAAAAATTTTGAAAATTATAAAATAATCCCCCTAATAATATAAATAACAGCAAAAAATTTTTTTAAAAAAGGTGCAATTATAAAAAAAGCAAGACAAATTATAAAATAATACCTAATAATACAGAAAATGACTTATATAATAATGTTACATACTTTTCCTTCACATATAATATTTTAATGGGCAGTTATATTTGGGACAGATTCATTAATTTTTTTTTAAAAATTGATTTGCTTTAAAAAAAAATTTTATCCCCTTTGATTGGTAATGCGCTGCAACCCCTACGCCCCTTTGCGGCGAGGATCCATCTAACCTATCCTGAAACTTTTCAGAAATTAGTTTTACTCTTATAAGGGGACGGTCTGAGGGGTGAAACCCCGATTCCTCCCACTTTGCGTGCTTATAAATTTGGATAGGTACCAACCAAACCCCAAAAATTTTGGGGTGAACTCTTCTTCGTTTTCGAGAAATCGCCAAAAAAAAGATGGGGGCCTTTTATGAACGGAATAGTTTTCTCCTTGAGTATCAGACTTCCCCAGAGGGTATGGTTAGGTACCGTAAAAAAGTTTTGTTTTTTTGTTTAAACTTAATTTAAATTTATAACTTATCATTAAAAAATTGCAAGAAATTAAAAAATACATTTTACGCGAATTTACTGATTAAAACACAAAATTAAATGTTTTTTTTTAAAATTTTTAAAAATTTTTTTAAATTTTTTTTAAAATTAAAATAACCGAAATTTTAAATTTTTTTCTTTTTTTTTTTATTTTTTTTTTTTGTTTTTTGGGTTTTTAAAAAAAAAATTACATTCGATTCGTAAGTTTTAAAAAAATAATACTACTACGGAAAAGATGAACCATTCAATGCTATTTTTTTGATACCCCTAATGGACTTTGGCTAACGCGACCGACCCCCCATCGAAAAGTTTTTCCGCTACCCTTGAACGAATGTTAAACGTGTTCCCCGGGTTTTTTTTGGGTGATGAAACGCGAAAAAATCCAAAACCCCCCCTTTAGCCCCCCGTTTTCCCATTCCCGAATTTTAAAAATTTCGCATTTACGGAAGCATTGATATCCCCAAAACTGATTCAAAACCCCATTTAAATGAACCTTTATTCGTAGTAGTATTATCTTTGGTTTTAACGAATAAAGGCACGAAAAAATTTTTTTTTTTTTGCCTTTTTTTAAAAATTTTTTTTAAAAAAATTTTTAAAAAAAAAAAAATTTTTCAACCCCCCGGCCCTTTGGGGGCGAAAGGGGCCCGTTCTCATGCCGTTAGGCTACTAGCTTATCGTGTTCACGTACAAACTATTCGGAAATAAGCGTTCCCCTATCTTTAACTGGCGAATTTGGGGTTTGGTTGGTACCTACCCACACTATAAACGCCAAGGGGGGACCCAAACTCGATGCCCTATCGGCCCCTTTTTAGTTTGTCCCAAATTTCCCCCCCAAACCCAAAATTTCAATAAGGTAAAATAGCAAAAAAAAAAGTAATTATTTACAAGTGGGATCAACCCTTTTTTTTTGGCCATAGGTGAATAATTACCTTTTTTTTTTTAAATTTTTTTTTTTTACGCCCCTTTATGATAAAAATGTCGTAAAAAGAAAAAAATAAAGATTTCGATAGTTTTTTTTCCTTTAAAATTTGAAAAAATATTGGTTTTCATTTTTTGTTGTTCAATTTCTATTTTTTTTTAATGTTTTTGATTTTTTTTTTTAAATACATGAAAAAACAACAAAAAAAAAAAATATTACAAATGTTAGTTTATTAACAAAAAAATCAACTTTAAAATTTCAAAAAATCGGTCTCGCGACTAGATAGGGGGAAAATATTTGGTTTTTAATTTATTTTTTTTTTATGTTTTTGATATATATTTTTTTAAAAAAAAAAAAAAAAAACAAGGCAAAAAAAAAAACAAAAAGCTTGAATACAATGAGAAAAAAAGTTATTTAAGAAATTTGCAAAAATAACGTTTTTTTTAATTTTTAAAAAAATTGATTTTTTAATTGAAATTTTTTTTAAAATTTTTTTTATACCACCATAAATTCACCTAAAAACCCAAAAAATTTAAAAAAAAAATGAAACAATTCATCTATTTTTTTGGGCCAAAATCAGTGCTTTTATCCTAGGATCTGATGGACTGTCCGGACATCACTCTTAAATTTTAAAAAAACCCCCCTTATAAACCTTTCCCTTTTGATATCATATATGTAGATAGACATAACCGTTTTCTGCCACATTTTTTTTTCCTCATTTTTTTTTTCCCTCCCATCTTTAAAAATGTAAATCACATTACCCACTAAAATAATAAAAAACTAATCTGCTAAAAATAGACATGAAAATCGCTCCCGATGTCACCGCGCCGGGATCCCATGAGCTTGCTTCTTTTTCCCAAAAAGTATTCATAATCTATAGGCTTTGTTTTTTTTTCCAAAAAAATTTTTTTAAATTTCAAAAATTTAAAAAAATTTTTAAAAAACTAGAGGTTTATTTAAAATTTTGGTCTCTTTTTTTTAAAATTTTGGGGGGAAAAAAATAAACAATGAGGGGGAAAAAAAATTTTAAAAAAAAAAAAATATTATACAATAACAAAAACAAAAAAAAAAAAAAAAAAATTTGGGATTCAATACCTTTCCCTCATTTTTTGATATAATTGGAATATATTTCCAAAATTTTGTTTTTTTTTTTGTTCGTTAGTTTCGGTGCCATTCTTTAAAAGAAAATATCTTGTAAACAGCAGGTATGAATCCTCTTAATTTAAAATGTTTTTCTGATAAATTTTTTTTAAACATTTAAAGAACGTTTAGATTGATCAAGCCTATAGACTTTTTCAATATATTCAAATTTTGCTATTTTATTTGTTTCAAACTGAAATAATGAGTCAACAATGCATTTCTTGTGTTTTTCAACAAATGAAACGTAAAAAAATCGTAACAATCGGTTTACCATTAACCACAAAATAAAAAACCGGGCTTATCAGGGGGATGATGGTCAGTAAACCCTTGGGGGAAACCCTGTTGGTAGGGCCTTGATCACATACAGTGGCCATAATAGACAAGCCGATTTTTTGTAACTCGTGAATGATAAAAGGAATCAGTTCACGCAGTTGTTCAGCGGTAACGGTATAATGACTGAAGAAATAGGCTAGGGGGATTTTATACCCGTTTTAAACCCCCCCAATCATAAACACCAAAGCATGGTTCGCTACTCGGTGTGTTTTACCTAGGTGTCCCATATCTTGAACCCACAAACTCTTTGTTTTTGGCTTTCATAATAAAAGCCTTCACTAAAAGCCATTTCGTCAAAAAAAGAACAGCAACAAAACCAGCTCAGACTTTTTTTTACCTGGGGGTTTTAAATGTTCCAAAATAGGTTTAATCATGCCACATTCAAATGGAATTAAAGCTAAAATTTTTTTTTAAAATAGTAACACTAAAAAAGGAAAAAAATTTTTTTAAAATATTTATATAACCGAGGAGATCTTTTTTAGAGCGAAATTGCAAAAGCACCCTTTAAACTGTATCTCCTCGCTGTTGGTGCTTTATTGACATTAAAAAGTTGTAAATTTTTAAAATTTTTTCCCCATCTTAAAAAATTTTCCTCAATAAACTTAAATTTGCCATCATTATAAAGTTTTTTTTAAAAGAATTTAAATGAGCTCTTTCTTTTTTTTTAACCCCGACTTTTTAAACTTGGAAAATTTTTGAAAGGTGTTACGATGAATTTTATAAAAATTTTCAGGAAATTTGGGGTTTTAAAAGGGGTTGTTGGCTAAAAAAGGGGGATCAAAAAAGGGAAAGAACTGATCAACATGATTAGAACTCATTTTGGAAAAATTTGGGAATTTGGGTTCTTAAAAAACATAATTGGGCGGCCCGGTTGAAAGTATCAGTTAAAAATTTTTTTCCTACCTTGGCTTTTGGGGTTCCCCTGATATCGCCCCATTCTGTTTTGATTGTCCAAATTTTGCCCTCTTTTTTAAAAAAACATTATTTAAAATATTAATTTTAGGAATGTCTAATGGTTCGGGGAGGGAAATTTTTTAAAAAAATTGAAACTTTTCCCCCAAATGTGTTCATTCAGAATGGAATTTTTTTTAAGGGGGACCAAGGTACAGCTTTTTTATTTTGGGGAAGGATCCTCGGGGTTTACATAATCTAATTTTGGGAAAAAAGGTTTTCACAAACATATAAATTTCTACAATCTTTTTGGGGGGTTAAATTACATTTAATTTTCCCAAACTTCCCAACGATTTAGGATCTCGAGGAAAAAAAAGAAACTTTTTTTTTTAAAATCTGTGCTTAAAAATTTTACTATAATAGGCGCTTTTTCAAGAAGGATAACAAAATTTTCCCCAACCCCAATGCGTTGTGCTGATGCCATAGCGAAGAAATTTACAAAAAATCTTAGTTTAATATCGAAGAAGGCTTACTACAATACAAAATAAAATTTTTTTTACCTTTTTGTTCCACATTTATGTGGAAAAAAAATTTAAAAAAAGGGGCCGACTTAACAGTGAATCCCCAAAAAACCCTCATTTACAACAAATATACTAAAAAATGGCCCCCCAAAAAAAATGGGAAAATAATTCTCACTTTTCATTGGCTGAAAAAAAACGACGTATCGCCATCGATATTTAGTACCAAGTTACTACAAAACAAAAATAGATATCCACTTATTCCCTGGCAATGATATAATTGTCAAAAATCACCACTTTCCAGTATCCCCATAAGAAGGGTTTGGGTTCAGGATAAAAGTTTATGGTGCTACGCACTTTAAATGAGCAGACAGGGCCTGCTTTGTGTTTCCCCTCAAGCCGCTGAGCGCTGTTTCTATGTTGATCGACCTTAGCACCGTCTATCCGAGACTACGGTAAAACACAACCCGGCGTTGCGGTGATTGGCCGGTGGGCGCGTCTAATTCAAATTTTGGCGGGCTTTATGTTAGTAAAAATTAAGATATTTTGAATTGTAGAATAAAGATATTTTTTTTATGTTGCAATTTAATTCTACTGAATGTTTAGAAAAGTAAAATATAATTTAATAATTTAGGCCCTAAAATGTTATATGTATTTGTAGAGAATCCGAATAAAAATGTGGGTATACCTATATCCAGAATTCTTATTGTGTATAATGTGTATTTAATTATTATATGTTTATATTATTTTTATTATGAAAAATGTTGGGCTGGAATAAAAATGTTTGTCTTAGATTTTAATGTCATTATTGACAGAACCAAATTTTTTTATGATAATTATAGGTATGTCAAAAGAAAAAAATAATTTTTTTAAAAGGCAGACGTTTTCCATTCCATCACCAAACATCATACCTATTATAAATGTTTATTTTGAAATGGGTGAATATATTGACTGAATACTGAATAAAATTTGACACTCATGTGTGGTGGGGGGAATGGCATCAGTCGTAAACCCAAATAAAACACCAGATAGTTAAGTTTAAAAATAATTGGCTTTATTAAAAATTCGGGAAATCAAAGGAGGGGGCGTCCATATGGTGCAATGGCGGAGGTAAAACCCCTCTAAACACTGCTGGGACCCCAATTTGTCCCATTCTCAAAATTTAAAACACATATCTGTGTTAATATTATAGGCATATTCAAAAAGATTAACTTATATATTATATATAAATATTGTCACAAATAATTCTACCATGGATATATTTAACAAAAATAAACTTATAATAATCTTACATATGTTAATGTCCCATATTTAGTTCATTTTTATTTAATTTATAAGGGTATTTTAAACAATTTTCAAATTTTTACAAATAAACTAATCCTAATAAAGCTAAAATAAAAATTCAATGCAGATATAACAGCAAGATACAAATAATAAAATAGGTGTGTTGTGGGATTATAGGATTATAAACATTGCTGGATAGTTTTATATTTTCACTTTTTGGGTTTTTTTGGAAGGAAAAATACTCCTGTTTCTCCATTTTTCGCTTCTGTGTAGTTTTATTTATCTTCTCTTGAAATTTACGCACAGTTCCTTGGATGTCTTCATAAACTCAGTAAAATTCTTGTCATCTCAGTCTTACAAAGTTTTGTAAGTTTTCCCATTGAAGGCTTCGTTTGCTTTATTGCTGAACCCATCCTTCGCATGATTTGTCTCTTCTACCTTCTATCTGATAAACTCATTAATTTCCTGTTCGTGCTGTGGTTTAATATTTGAAATTTCTCCCAAAGTCTTGGCAACTTTATCTAAAACAGAGTTAGTACCCATTCGCTCCTCATACATTCTTACCAAGTGCACATGCTTACACAAGGTATTCCTCACCACATATTCAGCACAGTCACACTGGTAATGATGAATGCAAATTTTGCATACTCTGCAATACAGTGTCTTACATTCATTTTTACATACTTGCTTTGCATTTACATTATATAATTTGTTTGGATCTCTGAATGATGAACCTTAAATTGTCCGTATACTTGAGAATCCGCCTTCACATCCACTTGGTTCTTAAATAATACTGCTTTTTGTGGGCTTTTGTTATAATTCGGTCTTGATAGTTATTTGCATTTGGCCGTTCAATATCCACGATCCTCTTCCACATTTTTATGTCCACTACATCATCAATTGTGTCTAGTAACTTCTCAATGGTCACCCTTGCATTTCTCTTTAGTTGGTTTGT
Organism: Listronotus oregonensis; assembly: GCA_019359885.1. Taxonomy (NCBI): domain Eukaryota; kingdom Metazoa; phylum Arthropoda; class Insecta; order Coleoptera; family Curculionidae; genus Listronotus; species Listronotus oregonensis. The sequence continues at coordinate 10,107 of JAHBCN010008061.1, forward strand.
CTTTAGTAGGTTGTTAAATGATTCTATTGCCATATTTGTGTTGATACCGGAATTTCTTCTATAACAATATGCCCACATTTTTATTCTTTCTTCATTCTGAAAATAATGCCTAGAACAAATAAAAATTAAATAAGTAGATAGGTACCTTAAAATAGGAATTTATTTTCATATGTATTTAATTTACCCTATCAGATAATTGACAAAATCTGTTTCATTTGCCTCTTGTAATTTTAAGAGGTAGGTATTGCACAAGTCCGGTCCAGGTCTTCATCAGTTTCATTAATTATCCTCTTCATTTCACTTTTCATCTCTTTCTTCAAAACTTGATCATGTATTTTCTTCTTCCCCTGAATATTCCAATTCTTTACAACATGCCATGTACACAACAGCCTTTTTGGTTTATTGTCCATGATTTTTACCCACGCATTGTAATATTTGGCATCATCGTCACTCATAAAGTGTTCTGCTTGGATTTTTGTTTGCATCTTATTCTTGAGAGCAGCTAAAAGTATTTGAAAATTATTGTTTTTAACAGGCATAAATAATAAAATATTCCTAAACTACTAAGAATGCATACTTGCAAAAACCTCTTGAACTTGTTGATCAATCTATTTGTCAGCAAAAAAGCAACTGGGAATCCTGCATTTCTGTCATCCTTAATAAGTATTATTGTTAGATCCATTCCTCTCTTATTTGTACCTGTATTATTGCCATCCATGCAAATTATGTTGGGAAATTGTCATGATTTATCTTCCATTACTGAATTCATAAATCCTAAGGCAAAATCTTCTTTGTTTAGCACATCATGTATTTCTCCTATTAGAAATGAACCACCACCAAATTTAATAAAACCACCACCAACTACCATAAAAAATCTACATTTATTGTAAAGACAATAATTATTAAAAACCAGATAAGCAATTTTAGACCTTATAGACATTTAGCCAAAAACAAAATGTCGTTAATGTAGGTAATAAACCACCACCAAATTTTAAACACCACCATATAAAAAAAATTACATTCAGTTTAAAAAGACAATAACTAAAAACTGTTATTCAAATAATTTCAAGCATTTTCAAAATATTATAAGTCAAAAACAGTATTGATTTGCTTACAGTGCTTACATAAACATTTGTTGCGTTATTGTAGAAAAAGTTATTTTCCCAACAAGTGCCAAAAGTAGCATGATTAGTGAAGCAGTTAATTGTGGAAAAGGTACTTTTGTACACACAAGAGTTTAGGAATGACATTTTGTTGGCCACATACCATGTCTATGTGAAACTGTCAATATAGTCGAGCATTGTTTGCAAGCAATTGTTCTTCTTGATGCCTACCTTCCTTCTTGAATAGGAAAGCATAATTCTTGCCATTAGCATTCCATTCCTGAACCTTCACTGCAGCTGCTATCATATCATTCTGATCTCGTTTCTTCTGAATGTTATATTTTCGTGACAAATTTGTAATGTCTTGACTTTTTAAGACAGCCAATCTTTCCAGTTTTGGTGCTTCCAACTTTCGTGAATCCTCCGTTGTTTGGTGGCACTCCAGACTGCAACTTTTCCGGTTCACCATTTTTTCTGACTTCGAGAGATGTTTGCTTCTTAATTCTTGTTCATGTCCACCATGTGTTTTCCAATAACTTACTGGAAACTTGCCCATCAATGTATAATTTGCAAATCAGCCTGGAGGGACACACTCCTTTAATTTTAATTGTCCCACCAGATTTCTCCGTCCTTGTTTTATAGTTGGGCTTGTATCCTGAAGATATATTTATATATATTAGATGAGTATATAAAGGGTGTTTATATACACCAGTATATATTTTAAAATAGCTATTGAAGAGGGTATTTACTTTCATAGATAGGTACCTAAAAACCGGCCTAACAAGTATTGCACTTACCTTTGTGGTTACTTCTGTTACAATCATAATACAGTATCTTAAATTCCTTTTTCTGAATTGATCTGTGCATTGCAAAATTTGTCAATTTTTTTCTGCATCTTTCCATATATCGTATTCTTGTTTGCTAGAAAAATTCAAAAGTCATTAACTCAATACTCATCTGGTGATTTCCTGCATGATGTTTTCGTAATCCCTCATGACTTTTACAATCGGTTTCTTCCTCACATAATGGACAAATAATATAACTTATTTTGGGATTCAACACCTCTATTTTATGGAATCTTGTGATATGACGATTCCTTAATCCCACATTTTTAAATCTTTTGCTGCAGATATGACACTCTTCTGATGAATTTTCTTCAGACGACTTTGTTGAAGGATGCAACACGTAAGGATGAATCACTGATTCTTGCTAAAACAACGTCTTTACTATTTAAACAATATGTTCTGACGAACAGGTTTGTAAAATAATCTCTTTCAAAAGTTTCAAACAGCAAAACAAAAATATGTAAAATATGTTTGTTCGTTTGTTGGTCTAAGGCTCTTTCCTTGTCTAAGGTCTAAGGTTTGTTGTCAATGTGAAAGAAAGAAAACATAACATAACATAACCAAAAAACGTCAAATAACGCGCCAATCAGGACTCGATATATCTCGACCAATCGCTTCAATGCCGGGTTGTGCCTTTTACTGTCGTCTGTAAATGTGACCTATAATTGTACACATTTGCGGGTACGAAAACTCATCTCATTATCGTTACGGGTTTTCCGAGAAATGTAAAATAAACTATAAAAGACAAACAACTTTAAACACCCCGTATCATACAAACGAAGCATTTTCGGACCCCCCTTGCATTTTCCTCACAACATTCTGTAACACCCTGTATATATATGTCGGAGAATGGGGTAATATTATTATCGGTAGACATGTCACAATATAAATTAAAGACAGCAATCCGTCAAAACACACAACAATTATTACGCCGAAGCCAAATAAACGATTAAAACACAGATTACGCAAAACAACACTAATTAACATGTAAACTACAGTTTATAGATAAAAACAATGCAAAGTACTGTCACGAATAAAAATAAAATAAATGAAAAATGAACTAGCGATCCGAAGCCGGTGTCTCTCAGTTCTCTCTAAAAACTATTTATCGAATTTCTTCTCAAAGTACGATGTACTTTGTTCAGTTACGTATTGCTAATAAGGTGGAAATTTCAAGAAGATTTTTACACGAAATTCTACCAATATTTCCTCTAATGAAGTAACAGTGAAAAATATGAATATTAACGTAGTTAAAGGTGATATGATATCCCAACAACAAATTTAAAAACTGTTAATTCAAGTATTATTTCTCCAATTTCTTTTGCTAATTGCTCAAATTTTTTAATTACTTTTAATGTTAATACCTAACTCAGTTTTTTAAAATATTTTGACATAAATTAGTTACTTTTTATAAATAAAACCTAATATTTCCCACAAGCATATTTTCTTTTTTTTACTCTTATTTTTTTGTCCAGGCGCTGAAAATATTACTTTCGTAGCTAGCAACGCTTAGCAACCAGGTAACACGAAGGTTCTCTTTTGTTATCATTCGCGTTGCTAGGACCACAAAGTTTTCTTATTTATACAGGAGTAGAAAAAATAATATTGTTGAGCCTTTATCTTACAGGGTGTTGAAAAACTGCTATTATTGTGTCAGAGAAGTCCGTCCGTCCCTGCCAAACTAAATAAGCCAAATATGATTTAATGGGTTCATTTTAAGAAGACTTATCTAGTACCCATCATATTAAAAAAATATTAAATTACGCCTAGTATTTTAAAAGTTATTAAAAAAAAAACGATTTCCAGGGGAGGATCATAGGAAAAAAGTTTATGGAAACTTGTCATAATATTTTTAGGTTTTCTATAAGATTCCGAGAGATTGCCCACATATTCTGGGACACCTTGTATTTTTGACAACACGGTCAAAAAATGCATTTTTTTTTTTTAATTTTCCAATATTTTAATTTATATTGCATTAGTTTTTAAAAAATACCGTAAGAACCGTTTTCAAGATATTCCGAAATGAATGCATGGCTGACGTACTTGACATATATCGATAATTTTAATTATGCACAATTTCATTGTTAATGTTTCGTTTTACAGATTTAAAAAAAAATGTTTTTTTTTTAAATTAGATAAAAGACAGTTTTAGTAACCCTTTATTTCAATTTCATTTAAATTTGCCAATAATTTTCTTTTTATGTTTTAGGGAGGTCTTAGAAAAAACTCAAAATGTCTCGAGAAAGGTCGTCCAGTAGAAGTTTTATAGAGGAGAATCCTCTTTAAATCTTCTGGCGCATATGGACAGGGGAATGACAGCTGAGGAGCAGAACAGGTGGACATTTGAGGTGGCGTGGGAGGCTGCAAACAAGGGTAAAGTTAAAGTCCACTGTTTGTGTGCAAAGTTGTAAAAATTATTTAAAAAAATGTTTGCGCGCTTTTAAAAAACCTGCAGGTCACTGTTATTATACCAATGGTGAGGCGCGAGAAATTTTTCTTGCAAAGGAGGAGAAAAAATGTGTTTTTTATGAATTATTTTCGTTTTTAGTTGGAGGTATCTATACTGTAATCAGATCCAAAGCTTATGTGTCAACGGAAGAAATGGGGGACCAATACTGCCTAATCGGACCCTACAAAGAGCATTGTGCCAGGACTGAGGTAGAAGAGGGGCCACTTTCCTCAAATACGCTGAACCGGGCAGTGAACGCATGCAGAAATAAGGGATTTAAGGTAAAAATACAAAGCAGAACTAAAATTGGTATTTATATAAAAGTGGGGCTCCACTGTTTTTTGGCCATAAAAAATCGAAATATGAAGATATTTACAATTATTTTTTAAAATGTTCTACTCGTAGGATTTATGAAAAAAAAATTTAACTTCAAAAACATGTTTTCATGGTTTTTTTTAGAAAAAAAAATTTAAAGGTTATGCTTAATTTTTTAATATTTCTTTTTTTTGTTGGATAAAAATAAATAATTTAAAAAAAAAAAATAAATTTTTTTAAATTTTTCAATCTTCTAAGAAAAATACAAAAACATTTTTTTGGTGGTAATTTTTACTTTTAAGATAAAAAAATTGGTATTTTTTAAGTTTTTCCTCAATAAAATGCATCCATTTAAGTTTAGCTTTTACTAGTGATTTGTTTCATATTCTACGTAAAGAAAATAATGTAAAAATTTTTTAAAATTTTTTTCAAAAAAAAAATAATTTGAAAATTGCATTTTTATTTTTTTAATTATTCTTTTTTTTATAATCTTTAGGAATAAAAATTTTTGACAACTGAAAAATAAGGTGTAAATTTTGCAAATTTTTAAATTGTTCTATTTTCAATAAACAAAAAAAAATAATTTTTTGAAAAAAAAAGTATTTAATGAAAATTTTAGGCAAAAACAAAAAAAAATAATTTTAAGCCTTTTAAATTGAATTTACTTCAAGTTTTTTGACGGTCGATTAAAAAAAACAATATTAAGATCGTCGATATCCTTTTTTTATGATTTATTTATTTATATTTTTAAAATAAAAAAATATTTCCAAAAGAAACTTTAATAAAAGGTTCGATCTTTTAAGTTTTTTGGTCATCTGAAAAATAAAAAAATGAAAGATTCTTTATTAGTACAATGTCATTATGGCAGGAACCAAGAAAAATAAAAAAAATCTTTTTTTTTTTTTTTCAATTTTTAAAAATAGTAAAAATTGAAAATTCATTTTTTGTTGATTACTGCCAAATAAAAAAATTGTTAAAAAAATGGTCATTAGAACTTGAATTTTGACAAACTTTGAAAAAAGGGGTTTCGGAAAAACGGTTTATGTTAAGTTTAGGTAGTCTTAAGATAGAACAGTAATAATTAATTTCTTTAGTCAGCATTCCGACTCATAATCGCCTTCTTCTACCTAAATTAAATATTTAACGAATTTCTGCCGAAATACGAGCACCTTCCTTCTTGTGGAGCACTGGAAACTAAACTAAAATTTTAATTTTTGCTTTATTGCGCGAACAACTTTATAATTTTTAAAAATTAATTTCAAAATCCTTTGGTGATTCTTTACTGCAAGAAATATAAAAAACATTTTTTTTTTCAAAAAATGCAAATAAACTTTGTGAAAAGGATCCATTTACTCTCTATTTACATTAGTTTATCCCAAATTATTGCATTAAACATCCTTTTAATTTAGTTTTTTTTTACCACCCGTGGTGTTTTTACAGATTGTAACAGGGCGATGGTTGGTGGACGGCAACCCGCAAATAATTCTGTTTGATATTGGTAGTGGAGCTTGGAAATTAGATGAATTAAGCAAGAATTGTGGGACAAACGAACATCGGGTGCCCCATTTGGATATTGAAGCTAATGACGCCATTATTTTGGGGTACATGGTTGCTGATTTCATGGGAGAGGTAAGGGAATATTTATTTATTACACTTATGTGAGATAAATTAGGTTTTAAAAAAATACATTTAAATTTAATTATGTTATCCTGCTGCAATTTTTTATATTTTTTTGTAGCCACCCTTTAACGCCTTGTAAAAAAATTCAACCTTGTCGAATGTCACGATTTATCAGTTAAAGTGGCAAAAGTATTAATTTTATATTTTTAAACCCAAATATGTGTGATTACGAGAATAATTCTAACGAATCTGAAAACCCGTTAAATCGAAAATAAAGCAGAATTCGAAAATTTGATGTGTGGTGTGCAAAAAAAAAGGTAGTGAATATTTCAGAAAAAGTTATTTTGGCTTACCTGTCTCAGCTATCTTTAAAATATGCCCCTTTTGCTTTATGATGGAGTATTTATTCAGTGATGGCACTACAATTTATCTCAATAAAAATGTCCCAAAGTCCAAAGTATTTTTCAAAGGAAAGGTTGAAAAGTTTTTGAAAGAAGCTGACGACGAAAATTATTTAAAGAAAGTGGTGTTACTCGTTGGAATTTTTGGATCCTGTAGAAGAGAAGAGTTGACCTATTTACAGAGAAAAGACATTGAGCATGCTATGTCGTTTATTAAAATCACCATTTCCAATACAAAAACCAATGTTTTAAGAATATTTACAATATCGGAGGGAAAAGGAGTGAGTTTTTTGGACAGGGAAGATGATATTTTGCACAGAGATTGGGCTTGTAGCGTCCTAGAAGTTTAATGTCAAATTGACTTTCCATAAACAGGGTAGCCACATAAAAAAAAATGAAATATATTCTTTGTTTTTGCCTTCTTAACAGAGAATATAAAATTTTGCACACAGATTGGACTTGTACCGTCTTAAAAACTTAATAATGTTTATTTGACTGTCCATACTCAGGGCACCTTAAAAAAATAAAATGTATATTAGGGTTTACAACTTCTAATCCAGTTTATCCGCTGCTAATTTATTTCAATTTCGAAAAAAAGTCTTAACCTTTTTTTAAGAGATCAATGATATTTCTTCCCTTAACATTCTGTTAGTCCTTTGGCTGGACTCCTTTGAGCATACCACCAGAGGTCCATGAATTTTTTAAACGGTATCCGAAGTCTTTTGAGTCGCTGATCACGAAAAAAATGGTTTTAGAGACTAAAGGTGATTCAATTTTTTTTTATTCGTCGTTTTTGGTCATTTTTTGGGTTTTTTTTGTAATTTACCCTTACAAATCGTTATTTTATGGAAAATTAGTTTAAACAAAAGTTGGAGAGAATTTAATTACGAACATTTTCCTGTAACTTCTCTGTACGTCAAGTAATCGACAGGAAGATGTTCATGCGCGGCCATTTCCCAACCTCTTTTGTTGTTTTTCTCGATTATATCGCGATTTCCGCCTATTTCGAGGAAATAACTACTTGTAGGGGAGAGTGGGGTAATATGACACAGGCACAAAGAAATTTTTTTCGTGATCAGCGAGCCAAAAGACTTCGAATACTGTTGAAAAAATCCATGGACCTCTGGTGGCATGCTCAAAGGTGTCCAGGCACAGGACTATATGTATTTTTTATGAATTTAATGGTTAGTTTCTTTCAGTTCAGATACACCGCAGAACAAGACTTCGAGGGCGTCCCACCCAAAATTGTAGTGCATTTCCACGAATGGCAGGCCGGTGTAGGTCTGATAGCTGTCAGAACGAGGCATCTACACGTGGCAACAGTGTTCACTACACACGCGACGTTGTTGGGAAGGTACCTCTGTGCGGGTAATACAGATTTCTACAATAATTTGGATAAGGTAAGATCGAGTTGGTAGATGTTGAGAATCTCACCATTTACACTTGCGCTTATTTCTTTGTAGTTTGCTGTGGACGAAGAGGCTGGAAAAAGACAAATATACCACAGATACTGTATGGAGAGGGCAGCTAGTCATTTGGCACACACATTTACCACTGTTTCAGATATTACAGGTAGTGTAAATATTCTAACTAAAACTGTAGAATGTTATTCTCATTATTTTTATTATAGGTCCAGCAGATAGACGACATTGACCTCTCGTAAGGCCTGTCAAAAGAAATAGGTTTATTTTTTTATATGCTTATTAACAATATGATTTTTTTAGGTTATGAGGCTGAACATTTGCTAAAGAGGAAACCTGACGTTATTACTCCAAACGGTCTTAACGTGAAGAAATTTTCGGCGCTGCACGAGTTCCAGAATTTGCACGCGCTATCCAAAGATAAAATCCATGAGTTTGTGAGAGGACACTTCTATGGGTAACTATACGAGGCGGGCGAAGCCTCTAGAGAGTCATAGTGGATTATACAGAAAATAGAATAGTTCTTTTATTTATATAAAAATAGTTCTTTATTTTTTTTTTAGTCACTCATCCAGAAGTCACGATCGTCGCATTCATGATCTTCCCAACAAAAACCAACAATTTTAATGTCAAAGTCCTGAGAGCACGCGAAAAAAGTTTAAGAGACTCGATTGCAGAATTCAGAAATCGGAAAAAGAATGTACGAGGTTTGTTTAAGGTAAGATTTAAAAAAAAATTTTGATACTTGTGATTTTAAAAGTTTTATGTGGTGAAATTATCATTAAATTGAATGAAATATGTTTTTTACCATTTTCTTCATTTATTTAAATTATAATATTAATATAATAATAATAGCAGGGCTTTATTGTCATATAATATAAAAGGGGTCAAAACTTTTAATTTTGTTTTCGCTTTTTTCATAATAATTTCTTAACCAAATGATAAGCTGTCAAAATTGAGGCGAGAAATTCAAATTCATCCATGCTTTTTATGTTGCTAGTAGAGGGCGCCAGCTACGGCTACCCGTTTTTTTTAGATGGCTAGCTTTTTTTGCTTAGTTTATTGATCTGTTTATTAAAAATAAGTTACGGGTTTTTTTCATCAAAAATGTATACTTCATTTAGGACTCTAGGGCAACTTTTTCGAGATAAACACACTTTAAAGGACCCCGCAATTTTTTATGAAAATGGGTTTGGCCAATGTTTTTAAACTTTGCAAAGTAATAGTTCTCAACACCCTGATCAAAAAATCTCTACGGGACTCTACGATATTTTTTAAAATTTTCTTTTAAATTTTTCGGCCCTTTGGGATATAATCCCACTTCCAGGGTTGCTAACACTTAAGGGACGGGGGGGCGTGTGAAAAAAAAGATTAAAAATTGTCCGTTTCATTGGGTTGTTGCAGTGGTCATTCCAGAAGGGGGAGAGTTACTAACAAAAGAGGGGATGGTAAGGCTGAAAGTTTCATATTCTCACTGCAAAGAGATGGTCTGCCCCTGTCACCACACACAATATCATAGGTAAAATTTTTTAAAAATTTATATAATATTAAAAAAAAATTTTTTAAATTAAAAGTTTTAAAAATAAAATTTCCTTTAAACCCTTTTTTTTTTTACAGACGACCGGAAAAGACCCTGTTCTAGCCCAAGTTAGAGATGTAATCTTTTTAATACACACAAAGATCGTGTAAAGGTATATTTTCTAAAAAATAACTACAAGTTTAATTTAAACTGGTCCATTTTTTTGTAAAATGTTTTAAAAGAAAATATTTAATAAAAGACTGTAAATTATCATCTTCCATCATATAAAATCTTAAAAGTCCCATGAACACTAGTTTTCGTTTTTATTTTAGGTGATCTTTCACCCGTTTTTTGACACAAATCCCTTTCGGCCAGATTATGAAGAATTCGTCCGCGGTTGCCACTTGGGTGTGTTCCCAGCTACTACGAGCGTGGGTTATACCCCCCCGGAGGTTCCATGGGATACCCCGTATAACGACAAACCTTAGTGGGTTTGGTTGTTTTATGCAGGAACATATCGCTGATCCAGAAAGTTATGGTAAGATATAGAGTGTTTGAATTCCACGCTTGCTTAGAGTGATATCAAATTTTTGGCAGTACATTCTGAAAGAACAATCCCAGTATTAAAAAAAAATGTAGATGTCTGCGTTGTAAAATAAGTGACGTCTGGAGTTTTGTTCCAAAAATCCCACAAAAATTACGTATAAAATAAAACAACGGCGCGGCGCCGGTGGGGGCATACGACGCAGCGGCTGCAGGTTCAGGAGGACGGTCAGGGCAAAAATAATTCCTCGAGCGACTTAGACTAGGTGTCAGGAAATTAATAAAGTTAAAATTAAGATTTTTATTAATTTTTGGATTGATCGGTTTAGTACAAAATATCAATTTTGATTTATTGGGTATTTACATTTTGTCTCGGGAGGCGCAGACCTTTCGCTCTTATGAACCAACGGGCACTAATAGTACCGAAATTATTTAAAGATAATTTTTTACAATAAATGTTTAGTAATAAACGTAGAACTACTAGAAAGTGGATTTAATATTATAAATATTCTTTTTTCCAAATTTACAAATAATTAAAACTTATTTGGTATCCCTTTGACGCGTCAAAAATAAACATGAAAGTAAAAACCCCCACCAAATATTATTCTTTATTTCAATCAAAAGCCCCCTTTCCTATCTCAAGTCGGACCAACATGCAGGTGTTCAAAAAAATTAATGTTCTTTTTGTGTTTGAATTTTTGTAAAGTAAATAAATGCACGCCATCTGTATGTCAGTCAATTTGTACAGTCCAAGAATGGAGCGTTCAAATGCATTTGATAAGTGAAAAACCTTTTTAAGTAGGATATGTATTGAGTCACAGAGTTTGTAAAGTAATTTAGCAAAGAAAAATTTTCCCAAAAGAATTTTACTACTTGGGGCTGTGTTGACATTGATAGTACAATAAGTAGAAGGCCAGCATATGTTTTTAATAGGATTTAACGATCTAATACCGATGGTCAAATGTGAGTTTGCTATTTGTACTTATAATTTTGGGGTTTATTATCTCGGTTATTTATGGTGGTCCGCTAGTTTTAACAATTTTTATTAAATTTATTTTCACACGAGAATTTCCATGGTTTAATAATTTAAAGTATTTCCAATAACAGCCTGTATAGGGTGGTTAAATTCCACACAAAATTAGTTAAAAAGTAAACCTTTTAGGTATCTATATCGTTGACAGACGATATATTGGCTTGGAGCACTCAGTGCAACAGTTGGCTCACTATATGTATGACTTTGCTAGATTAAGTAGGAGACAGAGAATTATCCAGAGAAACAGGACAGAACGATTAAGTGACATGTTGGATTGGAGAAGTTTGGGAGTGGTATGTACTATCTATTGGTTATTGGTTATACAGTGCGATTTGGACTAAATTTAATAAATCAAATACAAGTTATATTTTGAAAAAATGCTAGTCTGTCATGAAAAATTACATCCAAACCCATTTTTTTTATTTTCTTTTCAACAATCCACAGTACTATCGTCAAGCGAGAATGAAGGCCCTCCACAAGCTGTTCCCGGACTACATAGAAGAAATTGAAAATTCCATTGGCACCTTGAAGTACCCGAGACCGATTTCCGAGCCTCCCAGCCCCAGTTCCAGTCACGCGACAACCCCGGCAGCCTCGATACACGGTAGCGACGACGAAGACGATTCCGTAGATAGTGAGGCAGAGGTAAGCTGAGAAATTATCAGTTTTTATTAAAGACATCATATATATTCGGCAACGTTGCTATTAGTTCACAATTTTTTTTATTCAGGAAGTTTTCCAACATTTTTTTTACATAAACACTGTTTAAACAACGCTGTACATTAGACCGACTACGTTTTAGTCATTAATAACGCACAAAATATGAAATAAATAAAGTTTAATGACATGTTAGGTTTTTTGGTACTTCAAATCAGTCAGTGTGTAAAATGAGGACTGACCAGGGTTGCCAAGTAGGTAAAAAATATTTAGTTGTAGGAAAATAATAAAAAATAAAATTAAGAGCGAGAGAAGGCATACAAGAAGTTTTTTGATGCAAACAAATAGTTAATTAATACCTTTGGATTGTTAAATTTGATGTTTTAGGCTAAATGTTTTTATGCTTTAAAATTTAAATACTTTGGTTCGTAACTCCAAAATTTTGTAGAGCTCTTGTCTCTAGGGTGCTCCGCACACAACTATACAAAGTGTTTGTGAATTTTTCGGAGGTTATTAAAGATTTGTTTGTGTTGTCGCTAAATTTTTTATTCTTACCAAAAATTAAGGAAGTTTTTTAAAAAACTGTTCATAACTAAAACATCCACCTGTTTTAAAGAAAGAAACCCAAACACAAAAGTTAAATTACTTTTTCGTATCTATAATTTGACATTACATTCTTCTGACTTAAAAATCTTTTGAGTTTAAACAGTTACCTTATTTTTTTATGTAACCTTGATTTTTTAAAACTTTTTTTGTTCTGCAAACAACCACTTGACTAATAAGATCTAACCAAACTTTTGACTCTACTCTATTAGATAGTTTTAGGGTGTTATATATAAATTTCCTGATATCTTAAAAAGAATAAAGCATTTGGCAACACCGCAAACAAATAAATCATGTATAACAAAGACACATTTTTCGTCTGAAACAGACACTATATCTCTTCATATAATTTAATGTGACATTTTTTTTCTAATATGTTTTTATTTTTTATAGCTGGAAGAACTTCGCAAGGAATTCAAAAGGCACTAAAACAATAGTGCATCACTGTGTAGGTTTTTAGAAATATGGCCACCATAGGTGCGGGGTGTTTTAAATAAGGAACTTCCAATGCTGCAGCTAACCAGAACTTTTTTTTCATATGGGATTTACAATTTAAAAAAAACATTTATTTTGTTTCTTAATAGTGCCAATATACAGTACTTTTAAACGCCCTGTACTGTAGACATTAAAAATCTTTATTATTCTCTCTGATTATTATTTTTTTTGGTATATACTCGAAAGCCAAATCTTGCTTTATATTTTAATATACAAAAAATATACTTTTACAAACTTATTGTTAAAAAAAGAATATGTTAAAAATTTTACTGTTATATATTTGAAATTTTATTATCAGAATTATTTTTATACAGTGTGTATTGGAATTCCAAAAATTTTCAGAAATATATTCTAAAATAAGACCTTATCCACTTTATATTACTTTCGGGGACACGTAAAGGTGCTTATTTTTATCACTTCAGTAGTTCTTGAGATATTTTGAGCGTTTGTGATTTACATTACACACTGTAAATGAGCCCAACATATGTAAAACTTTTTTACTATCTATTTTTTGAATAAAAACTGGTATATATATATAATATATATATATATATTATATATATATATATATATATATATATATATATATAAAAAGTTTTGATACTACTTTATGTAAATATATTTATGAAATTGCTTTACAGAATAAAAACAGTGTTTTTTGATAAGAAAAAATACATTTTAAGTACTGAACATAATTTATTTGGTTACTGAAAAAATTAAATAAAAATCATGGTTTTCATCTCAATATTTCTAGTTGCCAAACTGAATAAACTGTAAAAATTTGTTTAGCTTCATGTACGATCTTTTATTAAGCTTTAAATTTTCTGAGAAATCAATAATAAAAAAGTTTCGCATATGAATGGTACATAAATTTAATCAATTTAAATATGAAATAAGTTAGTGCCATAAAAAAAGACTTATATTTAAAATTGTTTTTTACTTAAAGAGACCGTTGTGCAATTTTTATTCTTAATTTGTACGATTTAATTTTTCTTAAATATTGTTTAGGTTTTAAGATGCATAACTTTATTTTTTGATTTTTCTTTTACAAAAGGGTAGCGGTCATTCCGAGTACCATGTTATAATAAATCAAAGTCCTGGTTGATTAACCATAATTTTAATCTAGCGCCTAATTCTAAGAAAATTTAAGTTTATGGCCAAACTTACATTCACAAGTGTCGTTTCCAAAAAGTGGAACATTGCAATTGGTGTTTTATTCTTAAGAAAATATTATAAAGTGGAAAATAACGCGTTCACACAAAACCTTAATAACGTAGCGAGGTTCGATCCGCCAGTGTGTTGAACCCTCATTTAATTATCTTAGTCGGATTGGGTGCTGCCTCTTACATCTAATATAACTGTTACTTATAAAACAGTTATCTAGCGGCGTAGATTGAATGGCCTTTAAAATAAAAATCCTAAAGGTGCGTTTTCTATGAAACGTCAGACGCTTGCCTGTAGACACCTTCGAACGATACCTACTAGAGGCAGCCTTGCTGTTCGGCAGTGCGCCAATAGGTCTAACCCATTTATTTCTCCCTCCGCATGCTGATTAATCGGGGAAAGGGAAATAATAATATACCCCGACGCATCAACACGCAGAGCGAGTGAGAAAGGGTTTAGACTTACTGGCTTTCTCTCTCTCGTACGCTGTTCACACTGCCGCGCCGAGGCTGCCTCTGGGTAGCTATATGCCCGAAGTTAGACACTAAGACAACTGATAAAAGCAATCTAAACTCGGCGAAATTAAATCTAGAAACAATGTCTTCTTATTATTGTACGTTATGGAAGTAGAAAATGATCTCATTTCAAATAAAGTTAATGCGTCAACAGGATGTATACGGCTAACGCAGGTAGTCGCAGGTTTGCGTAAGACGCTTCATCGTAAACACACCTTCAACATTAATGAACAAAATCTCATTTTTTTGTATATAAAACTGATTGTTTTAGGGATATTAGGTTATCTATCTATCTTTGCAATAAAACTTTATTTTAAGTTGAAATGTGTTTTATTTACATTTATTTTTTTTAATTTTTCAATAGAGAACCTGCGTAAGAACAAGTGGGCCTCTCTGATTAGTTTAGTAAGTTCGTATGTGATGACGAGCTGTTTATAAACATGCATTTCAATACTGACTCATGACTCATGCAATTTTTTATTAATTGTTTCTTTCTAATCTTTACAAATGTAATACATAAATATATTACAATAACTCATTAAAACAATAAATATTAATAAGAAAGTTATAATTAAGTGATTGTAAGGGGAAAGAACGTTAAAAACAAGCCAAGATCTGGTAACACCGGTTGTTGTGTTGTGTCATAATTCAGTACAACCGAGTCAAATATAAAATTTTATTTGTTTCCATCAAACCCTCATTTAATAGAACGTCAATAAAAGTGAATAAAAGCAGTAAATCGTATTAAGTAAGTGTATATGCATTGACCATAAATATACAGTGTGTACATAATGTATCGAACAAATTTGTTATATGCATAAACAAAAGGAAACACATAAGTAATAATTTTAAATTGCGCATTTTCTGACATAAAATATAAATATACAGGGTGACTCATGTAGTAGATATGACATTATCGATAATTTTTAAAACAAAATCTGCCATATTTTGGTGAAAGTTCATAATCTTCAAGAAGAGCAATTTCGTAGTTACAGGGTGTTAAAGCATTGTGTAAATACTGGAAAAAAAATTATTATTTTGTCAGCAAAACCAGCATTACCAAAGTTATAAGACAGATAATAAAAAGCGTTTTCAAATATTGCTGGTACCACACAATAAAAAAAAAAGCAACAAAAAAATTAAGACCCTGTACCTACAAAACTGTCAATTAAAGTCATGAGAATTTTTTATTTTTAAAATCAGCCCTTCTTGGAGGTTATAAATCTGCACATAAAATATGGGGTTTTAAATTTTAAAAAATCGTCGATGACACCATATCTACCACACGAGGCACCCCGTATATTTTTATTTTATGTAAAAAATGCCCAATACAAAATTATTACTTACGTTTTTTTGCTTTACCAAATAGTGAATTTGTTCTATACATTATGTATACATTTTTTACCACCCTGTAGTCACGAAACTGCCATCTAAAACCATAAATGTTTTATGTTTTTTAAAATAGCTTTTCTTGGAGACTATAAATCTGCAATAAAATATTAGGGTCTCTATAAAAAAAATAGACTATGACGTTATATCTACTACATGAGTCACCCTGTATATTTATATTTCAAGTATTTTTTTGCCTAAGCAAATAATGAATTTGTTCCATACATTATGTACACACTGTATATTTATTATGACATTAATTTTACTATTTCTTTAGCCCAGATGGTACTCGTAAATCCTGGACATTTATTTTTTGAAACCCACTCTTTATAATTACAATGTTTGACATTTTTTATTGTGATATTAAAAAAGTATTTATAAATTATACTATAGCGATCAGTATAAAGTTCAATTTCTCTCACATACTAAATGCTAACTTTTGCCACCATGAGCGCTGGTGCATAATCAGCAAGGTCACGCAGGTTCTCTATAAGATGACAACGCCTTATTTGTGTACTTCCTCAAAGTAGAAATTAATCTTATTTTATCCATAGATGGCATGCGACTGACGCTTTAAAGAAAACAGATGCAAACTGCAGTTGCCACAATTTTACAATATATATTGTAATACAGAGTGTTTCACAAAGTCATAGCTCAATTTTTTTTATTTTTTTATTTTCGGTATCAGTTGTCGTTTTACAATCCTCCATAACTCTTCATGTGAATCTTCCGTCAGTAATTCTTATGTATCGATCGGTTTTTTATTCTTACCACTATTGTCTTCCGACTTGCTTTTATTTTTCTTCTTATCTGTATTGTTTGAGCGTCTTTAACTACAATTTCAACTTTCTGTCGTTTTTTAACAGGGTACCTAATTATAACCTTTTCCTTTACCCCATTCTTCACAACCATAGCTTGGTTCCCCCCTCCTTCTGCATCTCCCCTCCTCACTCTCTTAGTTCCCTGGTGAGCCCTTCTAATGTGCTGCCTAAGCAAACTAGTCCCTCTAAATGACTTTTGGCACTGACTACACTTAACGCGTGCCACAAAATTGGTACTCTCATGTTGAAGGAGGTTCGTTTTGGCGGGAAAACGTTGCCCGCATTGCTCGGAAGAAAATTTCCTTTTTCCAACAGCCCTGTGACACTAAAAAGATAAAAATATATTTTTAATTGTTTTTTTGCACGTTATACAGGGTATCCGGGAAAATGTGGGCAATCGCCCGGATATGAAAAATAAATACGTCAAAAAATACTACAAGTTCTTATAAGCTTTTTTTGTATAGCCCTCCTTTTCGGAGATATTAGTCCAATCATTATAGCAAAAAAAGGTCATTTTTGTAATTAATGTTAACAGATATCTGACTGCGCCATGACTTCCGGAATAACCTGTAAATTACTAAAATCAAAAATCCAACCAATTTATTTTTGAGGTAACAATATGGAAGGACTACAATAAATGTGTTAAAATTAGAGAGAAAAGGAATCAATTTGCTTTTAAAAATAATTCATTATCTTAGATTTGGTGCCGAGAGAAAGAGAGCTAAACTTACCTCTTTCGTCGTACTCTTGATTTCTTTTTCGTTTGCGTGGTTTAAAATATGATTTTTATAAGTTTCTACATTTCTACATTATCCAAATTATCCCCACAAAATTCGCAACAAAATTTTTCCTCTTACATTACATTATTCATAACTTGATTACAAAATTTACAATTTCTCATTCGTACAAAAAAAAATATATATTTAAAAAGAAATTATGACTGCCATAGTGAGAACAAATCAAAAGTCCTTTCTTTTTATAATGCATAAATTCTTCCTATAAACACATTTTTTCAAAACATTAAAAAAGAAAAAATATCATTCTTTTTTAAACTTTTTCGACCTAGTCAAAAAATTAGTTGACATCAAATAAAATATAGAAGTTTGGAAGAAATGTATAGTGTTTTTATTTTTTCTTTTATAATGCACCTATTCTTCCTATGAATATATTTTTTTTTTAAAAGAAAATGTATTATTTATTTTTATACTTTTTCAACCTAGCCAACAAACTATAATATAGAACTTTGGAAGAAATGTATCGAGTGTTTTCATTTTTTTTTCATAGTGCACCCATTCTTACTATGAATACTTTTTTTTTAGAAATGAGAAAAAAGAAAATGTAATATTTAATTTTATACTTCTTCGACCTAGCCAACAAATTTTTTGAAACCAAATATAATATAGAACTTTGGAAGAAATGTATCGAGTGTTTTTATTATTATTATTATTTTTTCATAATGCACCCATTCTTACTATGAATACTTTTTTTTAGAAATAAGAAAAAAGAAATGTTATATTTGATTTTATACTTCTTTGACCCAGCCAACAAATTTTTTGAGACCAAATATAATATAGAACTTTGGAAGAAATGTATCGAGTGTTTTTATTATTATTATTATTATTTTTTTATAATGCACCCATTCTTACTATGAATACTTTTTTTTAGAAATGAGAAAAAAGAAAATGTAATATTTGATTTTATACTTCTTCGACCTGGCCAACAAATTTTTTGAAATCAAATATAATATAGAACTTTAGAAGAAATGTATCAAGTGTTTTTATTCTTTTTTTTCATAATGCACCCATTCTTACTATGTATACTTTTTTTTAGAAATAAGAAAAAAGAAAATGTAATATTTGATTTTATACTTCTTCGACCTAGCCAACAAATTTTTTGAAATCAAATATAATATAGAACTTTGGAAGAAATGTATCAAGTGTTTTTATTCTTTTTTTTTTTTCATAATGCACCCATTCTTACTATGAATACTTTTTTTTAGAAATGAGAAAAAAGAAAAAGTAATATTTGATTTTATACTTCTTCGACCTAACCAACATATTATTTGATACCAAATATAATATAGAACTTTGGAAGAAATATATCGAGTGTTTTCATTTTTTTTCATAATGCACCCATTCTTACTATGAATACTTTTTTTTAGAAATGAGAAAAAAGAAAATGTAATATTTAATTTTATACTTCTTCGACCTAGCCAATAAATTATTTGAAATCAAATATAACATAGAACTTTGGAAGAAATGTATCAAGTGTTTTTATTCTTTTTTTTTTCATAATGCACTCATTCTTACTATGTATACTTTTTTTTAGAAATAAGAAAAAAGAAAATGTAATATTTAATTTTATACTTCTTCGACCTAGCCAACAAATTTTTTGAAATCAAATATAATATAGAACTTTGGAAGAAATGTATCAAGTGTTTTTATTCTTTTTTTTTTCATAATGCACCCATTCTTACTATGAATACTTTTTTTTAGAAATGAGAAAAAAGAAAAAGTAATATTTGATTTTATACTTCTTCGACCTAACCAACATATTATTTGATACCAAATATAATATAGAACTTTGGAAGAAATGTATCGGGTGTTTTCATTTTTTTTTTCATAATGCACCCATTCTTACTATGTATACTTTTTTTTAGAAATAAGAAAAAAGAAAATGTAATATTTGATTTTATACTTTTTCGACCTAGCCAACAAATTTTTTGAAATCAAATATAATATAGAACTTTGGAAGAAATGTATTAAGTGTTTTTATTTTTTTTATAATGCACTCATTCTTCTTATGAAACATTTTTTAAATGAGAAAAAAGAAAATGTAATATTTTTTATAAAACTTTTTCAACCTAGCTAACAAATTAGTTGATACCAAATGTAATATAAAACTTTGGAAGAAATGTATCGAGTGTTTTATTATTTTTTTTTTCATAATGCACCCATTCTTCCTACAAATATTTTTTTTAAATGAGCAAAAAGAAAACGTAATATATTTTTTAAAACTTTTTCGACCTAGCTAACAAATTAGTTGATACCAAATATAATATAAAACTTTGGAAGAAATGTATGGAGTGTTTTATTTTTTTTATAATGCACTCATTCTTCCTATGAATACTTTTTTAAAGATGAGAAAAAAAATGTAATATTTGTTTTTATACTTCTTTGACCTAGCTAACAAATTAGCCAAAAAAAAATATAATATAGAACTTCGGAAGAAATATATATCGAGTATTTTTTTTAAATAATGCACCCATTCTTCCTATGAACACTTTTCTTAGAACTCAGAAAAAAAAATTGCAATATGTTTTTCTATACTTTTTTGACCTAGCCAACAAATTAGTTAATACCAAATATAATATGGAACTTTGGAAGAAAAGTATCGAATGTTTTTAATATTTTTTTTATATGCACCTATTCTTCCTATAATTACATTATTTAAAAAATAGAAAATAAATGTTTTATTTCGACAAACTATTTGCCACCAAATAAATTTTAAAACTTTGGTAGAAATGTACAAAAAGTTTCCAATTAACATTTTTTTTTCATAATGCACCAATTCTTCCTATGAAAATATTATTTTTAGAAATGGAAAAAAAGAAAAGGTATTATTTGTTTTTAAACGTTCTCGACTCACCCAACAAATAATTTGACATTAAATACAAATAATAACTTCGGAAAACAAATCTACTGAGTGTTCCTAATAATTTTTTTCACAATGCTTTAATTCTTGCTATAAATTGTTACAAATAAGAAAAAAGTAAACTTTAATGTAAAGAGTGTTTCAAATTCTTCCAATGAACCAATTCTTCCTATGAATATAATTTGTTAGAAATAAAAAAAAGAAAATAATTATTTGGGTTTATTTTTTTTTTGCACTACAAGTACACAACATTTATTTTGACATAAAATAAAATTTAAAATTTCGAAAGAAATAAATGTACAATGTTTCCAATTTATCTTTTATAATGCACCGAATCTTCCTATGAATACAATTATTTAGAAATATGATAAAAGAAAATGTATTATTTGTTTTCAAACTTTCTAAACCTTCTAAAGAAATTATTTAGCCATAAGTATAATTTAAAACTTAATAGAAATGTATTGAGTTTTTCCAATCAATATTTTAAATGCACCTATTCTTTCTATAAATGAATTTTTTTAAGAAATGAGAAAAAAACCTATTTGTTTCAAACTCCTCTATATACATACCACTCTTCAGCTGTTTTTCAGTGAAAGCTCCAGGACCACTAATGACATTGTGAATTTTCTTCACATGCCCTATCAGGTCTTTAACGTTTGGGAAACTCTTATCACAATACTGACAATATATTTTAAAAAACTTATTTAGGTAATGCATGGGAAATTCTTGCATCTCTAAAAAAAATTAGACTATAAAAAGTTACAGGAACATTTTAATATCTATTTAAAAGCATGGTCCTATTACAAGAAAAACCGGATAAATTTTGTAATAATTAAAAAAAATCTGTCACAACAGTACTCACCTGTGCTTAAACTGATTGGTGGCGGCGTATCTCCTTCAATTGTACTACCCTTTTTCTTAACACCTGTAAATCTTTTAACTCGAATTTTATCACCAAATGTTAGCAAGACATCCATAGATTTGATAGCCTCGACAGATTTTTCTTCAGCTCTGGATTTGGTCTGTACAGCTGAAATGTTCTCTTCGGCATTTTCTGCAAGTATATTTTTAACTTGATCAGCTATTCTTTGTTTCAGCATAGCATTTTCGCTTTGGATTATCACCTTAGCGTTTTCATCACCTATCACCATAGTATTTTCTTTATTTTTTTCTGAAATAGATTCGTCAGAAGCAGAACCTTCTTCATATGACTTGGAATAATTGTGAAACATATTTATTACATTCGGATTTGCAGGTTGTGATGAATTTTGCCTAAAAAATATATATAAGTTATTTTCTTTTCTCCCACAGTATTTTGTGTTTCAAAACCAACAAGTTTTTTTTAATCTTTATAACAGCTCACAAAGGCTTGTGTGAAAAGGTAGCTTAAAGTGGGTTTGTTTTTCGTTTACTTATTGCAACATTTTAAATGTGGGAATTTTAAAGAGCGGTTTTTCTAGTATTAAGACCTGCATATCTACTTAAAGTGCGGTAGGTTGTACAATTATATTTTTTTGTTTTGACTAGTTTTAGTTATTGCTGCTTGACTTAAACATAACCTTAACCCATCTTAAAATATTTTTAGGTTAGAGTGCACATAATGTGTAAAATATTTCAAACATACCTCTGTCCACAAGTACAGCGGCAAACAGAACAATGCATCACACTATTGTTTTCAGAAACAGTCTTTTCTTTTTCGTCTAAAAAATAAAATAGGGGGTTGAAACTTTTTTTTATAGCAAGTTTGCAACCTCCTAAGCTTAGTTCTTCATATACAGGGTGTCGGGAAAATGTGATTAATCTCCCGGGTATGACAAAAACACATAAAAAGAATACTACAAGTTCATATTCAAAGTTTACCTCCTACAGAAATTAAAGCAGAGTTAGATGCCACTTAAGTTAAGTCAGCGTCTTCATTTTCCACCGTTAAAACTTGAGTTGTAGACTTTAAACGAGTTTGCACAAGCACTGCACAAGATTTGTTGATAGCGAAATATTTTCTCCTAATGCACCAATTGTTCCTATAAATATTTCTTCCAAAATGACACTATTATTTTGAATTTTTTTTAACCTATCTAAAATATTATTTGACATAAAACATAATTAAAACTTCTAAAGAAATGTTCAAACTGTTCCCAAATCAACTTTTAAAAATTTTACCCAAGTTTTGAAGATGATAAATTATTTTCTCTTAAAGCACCAATTGTTCCTATAAATATTTTTTCCGAAATAATAAATATTAAATTTGTTATTAAACTTTTTTAACCTACTTAACATATTATTTATTACAAAAAAAAAATTACAACTTCTTAAGAAATGTGCAGACTGTTCCCAAAACAACTTTTAATATTTTACCCAAGATTTGATAATGGCAAAGTATTTTCTCTTAATGCACCAATTGTTCCTATAAATATTTTTTTCGAAATGATAAATATTAAATTTGTTATAAAACTTTTTAACCTATCTAACATATTATTTGACACAAAACAATTTAAAACTTCTAAAGAAATGTGCAGACTGTTCCCAAATCAACTTTTAAACATTTTACCCAAGATTTGTGATGACGAAACATTTTCTCTTAATGCACCAATTGTTCCTATAAATATTTTTTCCAAATTATATATATTAAATTTGTTCTTAAACTTTTTCAACCTATCTAACATATTTTTTGACATAAAACAAAAGTTAAAACTTCTGAAGAAATGTGCAGGCTGTTCCCAATTCAATTTTTAAACATTTTATCCAAGTTTTGAAGATGACAAATTATTTTCTCTTAAAGCACCAATTGTTCCTATAAATATATATTTTTTTAAATAATAAATATTAAATTTGTTATTAAACTTTTTTTAACCTACTTAACATATTATTTGCTACAAAAATTATTTAAAACTTCTGAAGAAATGTGCAGACTGTTCCCGAATCAACTTTTAACATTTTACCCAAAACTTGATAATGACGAAATATTTTCTCTTAATGCAGCAATTGTTCCTATAAATATTTTTTTCCGACATGATAAATATTAAATTTGTTATTAAACTTAATAAACACCTAACATAATTTAAAACTTCAGAAGAAATGTGCAGTCAAATCAATTTTGAAACATTTTACCCAAGACTTAATGATAACAATATATTTTCTCCTAATGCATCAATTTTTTCTATAATTTTTTGTTCAAAAATAATAAATAAGGGTATTACATTATTATTTTCATACTTTTTTCACTTTGAACCTTTAAAAAAATAAACACTCACTGTTTCTAAATTTTAAAATATTTTACCCAAAATCTTATAATTACAAAGTACTTTTCCTTAATGCACCAATTGTTCTTATCATTTTTTTTAAGTTAAGCATTATCAACTTTTTTATACATGTTACCATACGTAGGTAAATATATTTTTGCCTTTTTTTCATCTTATAGTGGTTTTGTTGCCTTTGTATAACATATAATTAAAAAAGTAAAACTGACCAAAATCAAGTAAAATTACTCACCTTCTTGGCATTTGTTGTTTTGACTGTTGCAAAAGCTGTGTATCATTACCATGTTGATAATGTAACTTGTAGTATTTAACAAAACATTCTTCATTCTCTAAATTTGTCTTAAAATAATCTAACACAAGAACTCTCTAACTTGTGTAGTTCTTGTAATGTCAGACTTTCCTTTTGATTGTCGCACTGCACTGGACTTTGCTTTCTACTTGAATGTTGGCATTGATAAAACATCTTTTCAGAATCATATGTAGATGACCCTTTTCGGGAACATACAGTACATTATAATTACTCTCAACTTCCGATACCCATTGATAAAAATCTTAAGAAAACAGAACAGGGTTATTTATTGCTTTATAATATGGTATGTCTATAAATAATGGGTGATGGAGCAAATAGAAATAATACACTAATTAAGGAATATGGGCATATAATATTGGAGTGTGACGGAGAAGGAAGGTTAAAACATAATGGGAACGACAATGTAAGACTTACCGTCAAAACTTTTAAACTGTATATCTTCCACGATATTCTGAAATTCATGTAGCCTTCCCAAATGATTTCGCAAATCATTATTGGATTTAAAGTTAACTTTGCAATCAACGCATCTAAATTTGGTGTTTTCGTCTGCATTTATAACTTCTGATTCCTAATTGTGGACTATTTTTACATGTCTATTTAAATTACTTTGGTTCGAATAAAACTTATTACACTGGGGACATAATAGCGGCATTTTTAAGGCTTAATAGGGTAAACCTTATTGGATCTATCCATAAAAAACACAACAATAAAAATATTAGGTTATGTTATGAAATCAGTAATCAATGACAGAATCAGTGTTGCCAGAGCAAAATGTCGCCATCGGGCTGATGTAAAAATTCGCCCTTTTTTTCGCCACAAACGGAAAGGTATCCACACACATTCCGAAAATCCTTCGACTGGTTGCCAAATTAGAAATTAAAAACCAGAGTCTATCTATTAATCTCATAGAATTAATACATATGGTAATATAGGTGGGTATTATTAAAGAAAAAAAAGGTGTTAATAATTCAATATCGTGTGTTTAAAAATAAAGTAAGTACTCAATTATAACAAATTAGCAATCATCAGTATTTTCTACATTTTAATTTTTTTCTCATTTTTAAAAATATTTAATGTAGTAGATACCATTGAAAAGGTACGCCATCGTCGTGTTGTCACTTTAATTTTTAATTTCAATACTTAATTGAATTACATTTATATTCTTGAAATATAAATTTTGTTCGTCGGTATAAAAGGAACCTTTTCGTTTCCACCTCAATTCTACGCCACTGTCCGGCATAAAATCCAACATGGCCGAAATGGACCCTTCTTGACGTCACCCAAGAGGTTTTCAATACGGCGGATGTCATAACCCGTCAACGACTATATACTACAGGATTGCTCAGTTCCATTTAACGTACGTTGGAAAATTTATCGAAAGCGGGGAGCGGCGATGACGTCACCACCGGTGCTGAATAGTTTTATTTACATTCATTTGGCCATTTGATCGTATGTGAATTGAATGTTTTTTTAGTTTCTGTTTGTAATTTTATTGAACAATGGGCATTTATTAAAGTACTTTTAGTGTAGTTTGGACTAGAGAAGACAAATAAACATTTATTTCGTTTTGTTTATGTGTGTAACACTTCAAGTTAGGACAAAAAAGGTAAATGGCCACTATTCTTTAAGCCTAGCGTAAACTTTTTAATACGACTTTCGCGATATAACTACCTTATACAATGCGTTAAAACTCACACTAAAAGAGTAGTTAGCATATACCTTTAACTGACCTTATGGTGTCCATGTTCCGTTAATAACTTCCGTTTCGTCCGTCCATAACATTGTTTCATCTATGGAACGTGTCGGTGATATGAAGAAAGAATTTTTTTAATACAGCAGCAACAGGAGCTTCATTTTTACCACACAATGCTCTGATTTAATTTAAATTGGTTGTTTTCACACAAATTTAGGCATCCAGGAACTGAAACCAAAGAAAAATATGTGAGACCTTTCATCATATTTATAAAAATAAAACAAATATATTTGCAAAATATTGCTGACTATTCTAGAGTTTTAAAAGTTTCTATTTATTTCTGACTAAAAAAGACGAAACCTACCTTAAATATATATTATCCAAGGCATCAGCAACTGTTTCGGCCTTCCTTTGCCATCATCAGTGTTGTACGGTCCCTAAGGACAACAACAGACAGCCGCCTACTCATTATATGTTTTACTCCAAGCTGAAACGTAAGCAGCTGTCAAGAAGACACTGAGGCTTTGAAATGTTTGCAATTTAAAATTTTAATGTTATTGATGATATAAATAGGTAAATAGGCACCTAAAAGGTATCTTTATTAGCAATATCAGTAAAGAATTTTCATCGCCTCTTGGTGTATTCTTAATTTAAAGTTATGTAGTAAAATAAATTGGCTAAAAAAAATATTTAATTAGTACATTTCAAAAACTAAAATACTCTAAAAAAATAAATTAAAAAGTACATTTAAAAAAATTAAATAACCTGAAAAAAAAAGCAAGAGATTAAATGCAGAAAAAAAGGTAAAAACGTTTATTTAAAAAACTAGAGTATCCTGAAAAAAAGGAAAAGAATAATTGGTACATGTAAACACTTTAAATATCCTGATATCAGGACAGTTAGTATATTTATAAAAAATACAAGTTGCTTAAAAAAAATGTTAGAAAGCACAATAAAAAAATAAAATAACCTGAAAAAAAAAACGGAAAGATTAATTAATAAAAGATGCTGAAGAGACAATGGTTAAAAGAACATTTAAAAAATCTGAAATAACCTGAAAAAAAAACAGATACATTAGTACATTTGTAAAATTAAAATATGCTAAGAAAGGGTTAAAAAGTTTATTTTTAAAACCAGAACGAACACCCTGAAAAAAACAAAATAATAATTACATTAAAAAAATAATAATAAAATAACCTGAAAGAACAACAATTTAATTGGTACACTTGTAAAATTAAAATATGCTGAAATAAAGAATACAAAGCTTATTTGAAAAACCAGAATATCCTGAAAAGAAAAAAAGAAAATAATTAGTACATGTGAAAACCTTAAATATCCCAAAAAACAAATAAATTTGTACATTTATAAAAAATTAATAGTTGCTGGAAAAAAATGGTAGTAAGGTAAAAAAGGTTAAAAAATGTATTTAAAAAATCAGAAAAAAAAGAAACCAATTTATTAGGACCGGTGAAAACCTTGAATATCCTGAAAAAAAGATAAATTAGAATATTTAAAAAAAAATAAAAGTTGCTAAAAAAAATGGTTAAAGAGTACATTTAAAAAACTAAAATAACCTGAAAAAGGAAATAATAGATTAATTGGTACATTTGTAAAATTAAAATATGCTGAAAAAAGATTGAAAAACCAGAATATACTAAAAAAAAAAAAAAATAATTAGTTCATGTGAAAACCTTGCATACCCTAAAAAGTATACAAATTAGAACATTTAAAAAAAAATTAAAAGTTGCTAAAAATGGTTAAAGTGTACATTTAAAAAACTAAAATAACCTGAAAAAGCAAACAATAGATTAATTGGTACATTTGTTAAATTAAAATATGCTAAAGTAGACTGAAAAACCAGAATATCCTAAAAAAAGAAAAAATAATTAGTACATGGAAAAACCTTACATACCCTGAGACACATATAAATTAGAACAATAAGAAAAAAAATGAAAGTTGCTAAAAAAAAGGTTAAAAGTATATTTAAAGAACAAAAGTAACCTAAAAACAAGAAACAGAATAAATATTACATGTGAAGCCCTTTAATATTTAACTGAATTGGTATATTTATAGAAAAATAAAAAATGCTAAAAAAACCATTAGAAAGTACTCTGCTCCCTACATTCATTAAAAAAATTGTGGCACCGGCAACGCTTTAAACAGTTTTTTTTTATAGGAAAATAAATGAAAAATGAAACTAAATATTTTTTATTTTTAATAACTTGTGTTCACATTTATATTAAAGATATCTATTTTAGATAATAAATTGGTTTATTTATACGCTGATACATTTATACAAAAATTGTTGCGCATAATTTAAACACAATTACTATGTAGACAGTAATATTGCGAATTAGCTATTTTTAAAAACAATATTATACTTCTATGATGCTTTATTAATTAATTATCTGATTCACATAAAAAAATCCTAAAATAAAGATTTTTAGATATTACAGTTTTTATATGCATAAAAAAAATTCTTTTTGGGGTTTTTTTTTAATTTTTATCTGGTTTTCTAATTACTAAGAAAAAACAGCACTGTCTGCATGCAAAAAAAAACCCTTATTTTCCCAAATAAAACGGAAATCACCCCCAAATTTTATAACCTTATCATGGCCCCATAGTCGAAAAAAACCCCCGGGGGAAATTTTGGGGTCGGGGGGAATATCCCATTAGAGCACCCTCGTAAAATGGGTAAAAAAACTATAAAATCCAGCAGACTTCTTCAGTAGAAAAAATTAATTTACCCCCCCAGAAAAATTTACCACACCCTAACCGACAGTTAGGTACCCCAAATTATTATAATAATAAACTTGTTAATGAAAATATTGGAAAAACAATATCTAATTTATGGCCATTTGCCTTCTAAGAAAAAAATATCTATTGATAATGACCTTTTTTTAATTTTATTTTGCGTGTTTTATTAAACAGCACTACAGCACGATCTACATTAAAAAAAAATTGGCGTCTGCGCCCTTTTTTTTGGGTTTTTTTAAACGATTTTGTATTTTCCTTTTTAAAGAAATGTTGCTGTGTGGCGTCTAAAAAAGCTTTTTTTTGGGGTTTTTAATGTTTTGTAAGCCTTAATATTTAAAAACAATTGCAATATTACTTTTACATTAAAAAAAAATTTGGCGTCTGCAAAGAACAACATAATGTCGACTATGTAATAAAAAATTTGGACGTGACAAGATATTTTAATCAAGTAAACCTTAATCCGCCCCCAAAAAAAAGAAAATACCCCATTAATTAGATAATGACACATCATAGTCCGCCAGGGTTTTCGGCTTTAAATTCAAATCTTAGCTGGGGAAAAAACTATATGAACGTATGTCCCCAAAAGTCTTAGCTTTTGAGATCGGGTGGTAAAATTTTTTTTTTAAAAAAAATTTATTATTAATATCTGTAATACCACTTTAAATTTTAATGGAATTTGGCATACATGTTCTATGTATCAAGAAGCATATTTTTTTGTACCCCTTTTTTTTTTTTGCCATTTTGTGTGATTTATTCTAATTATAAATACTTATATTTTTCTTATGCGTATTGTAATTTATTGTTTCTAAATAAATTTTGTAAATCTTTTTTTTTTATACCTATACTTGTTTTTAAAGTATTTCAAATTAATTTTTTTAAAAAGCTTTAGGACAATAAGAATAATAAAAAAGTATGTATTATGTAATTTTTTCGCTTTAAATTTAATTTATTACAAAATATAAAATTATATTATCTTTCTCTTAAACGTAAAGACAATATTTTCAAATGTATAGGATCCAAATTTTGCTTACAATATATTTTGTATTAAGAAACTTTGCCTCAATTCGTAGAAAATGCTATACAACGCATAGACGCGCCTTCTCCCCCACCATGGTGACGTCCATGAGTTTGTTTGACCAACAAGGGTGCTCGATTTTTTTTTGTCCCAGATATAGGTTATGTTTGGACGTCACCCGTTTGCCCATTTTGCCTAGAAGATAGATTTATTTTTTTTAATTTTTTTTTAAAAATTTAACTTTTAAATTTATTTTTTTTATGTATTTACTATTAAAAAATGTAATGTATAACAAAATTTTAAAAAATTAAACTTTATACCACTTGTAAACAAAAAAAAAAGGCAAACGGATTACGTCACAAATACCGAATTGACATTTAAATTGGGGTTTTGGGCTTAAATGGGGGCGGGAAAAGTGGAAATTTCCGTAACCTTTTTTTATTCGGGGTTTTACGTATTCGGAATCAAGAGAGATTCTTCAAATTAAAGTTTGAAATAAAAGGCCCAAAAACCGGGGACAGGGGGGGGGGAGAGGGGAAAAGGTACGAATTCAAAGACAGTTGCAAATAAAAAACAGGGTTGGGGAGCTGCTTCAAATTTTCCCTTTTTTTTTACAAAATATTTTTTTTCGCTATGCCTATCAAATAACCCTTTTTTATTCTGTTATCAAAATGTTTGTTCTGCTAAAAAAAATTTTAAAATAAACTAAACGGCGATGAGGTAAATAATAGGTTACGGTTAAAAATATATAACAGTATACTTCATTTTATTATTTTTTTTAAAAGTTATAGCAAAAGGAACATAGAAACAAATATTCGTTTCAACATAGGAACAAAGAATATAAA
>JAHBCN010008061.1:40547-57078 GCA_019359885.1 Listronotus oregonensis
ACATAAATTTATTTGAAAGTGTGGCTAGTGCGGGCCTGAGCATAAACAAATAGTTTATTTCTTATTTACACTTGTTTTTTGTCTCGTTAATCATATGGTATGACTCAGTCGCTTGGCTCAGGTGCTTTAACCTGACAAGGCGAGAATTAAGTTTAATTTTAAATTATTGTTAAATTGCGAAAATGGCACAATCTAAAAACAATAAATACGTGGATATGTTCCTTATTTATGGAAAGTGTCGTTAATCTGCAAACGTTGCTTCGAGATTGTACGCGCGACGGTTTCCCTTGCGGGCTTATTCTGGACCCAAGTACTCGGGTCATTGCAAGTCAGGTCGGTTTAAGTTAAAAAAAAGTGTGGAAAACATTGCGGGAAAATCACGTTCAATGTGTCCAAGCACCACAGCCCAAAGACTTCTTGGGAGGTGACAACTTACTTAAGACAGGACCGTATTCGCCACAATAAATGAATGTAAGTTCCTTATTTTTTAGTATTTTGAAAAAGTTGTTTACTTTAACGAGTTCTATATACAGTTAAAAACAAACGTCAACGTCAATTTTATGTGACAAAGAATCAGAGGGATAAATTTGGCAACATAATTCTTCTGTGGCGTCACCTATATTTGCCCGTTCACTGTCAGATGGCTCTGCTTGTAAAAACTCTTATTTTTGTTACATAAAAAAAAGAACTAATTTGTTTTTAGGCACTACGATTTTGATCTGGACAAAACCCTTTACTTCTTTATTGCCGGGAGGTATGAGTTTGGAAACAAGGGAGCCGATATCTTTATTGAAGCTCTAGCTAGATTAAATCATTACTTAAAAGTAAGTAGTCTAAACATCACAATATATTTTTTTGTGCATTGGTGCGCGATGAAAACGACATCTGACGGCTGCGTAAAATTACGCTCGAAAGCCGTGGCTAAGGTGTAAGATTATTGATAAAATTTATTTATTTTTCGTAAACAAATATATATAAACCTGGTCAGCACTGTAAATGACTGTTGGATAAAATTAAAAATGTCAGAATAACTTTTGGTTAAATCTCCTAGATGAAAATGGGCGGAACTTTAGGAATGTTTATGCAATTTCGAGGTTATGTCAGTGGGGCATCATGACTCAAAAACTAGCTGGCTCCGACAAGAATCGGCAATTGGCCCGATAAGTAAAAAACCACCCGACAAACTTTCGAGTCTAGGGCTTTTCCAATATATATAAAACTAACATACCGGGTGTTTCAAATTCGACTCTCAGCATTGGGATCTCGGAAACTATAGGAGATACGAAGATGGTTAAATTGGGGCAAAGTTGGGCATTTATGTGACCAACAATATACCGTTTAGAAAGTTTGAAAATTCCGAGTAATTCCGGAGATATCCGCAAAAAAACGAAATTTTGAAAAATCGTATTATTTTTTTCCTGGGTTTCTTTTTCAACGAATTCCAAAATAAATAATACATTTGCATTGTCACTTTTTCCGCTCTATCGAATGGTGTTCATAGTTTTGCAACTCGACGTTTCGTTTTTGCGTAACCATCATCAACTTTTTTCTTATGGACGCCATATGGGAATTCCACAAATTTGAATGGCCTTTATCACATTTTCAACGATGTATCATAAGTTACCCTTGTTGCCTGGAAAATCTGAAAAATTAACTAGAATATTTTTATAACGTAGTTGGCTTTGATTTCTTAAATCGGTGACGTGTAAATAACATTCTGTGTTTACTGTCAGTTGTGGTGTCGTTAAAAATGGAATTCACCAATGAAGAAAACGAGATATGGTAAAACTTTATTACAAGAATGATAGGAACAGTGTGAAAACATCGGAAGTGTATCTTAACTCGTATCCCGAGAGACGACAACCTCATCGAACTTTATTCAAATTATTGGATAGAAACCTCGCTGAGTATGGTTCGTTTGAAAAGCCCAGACAAAAATATGGGGACAGAATGGATGAGGAAAGTAAAGAAAACATCGTAAATGAGGTATAATTAATGTTAACATTCGTTTTAGGACGCAAAGTACCTAATCGATTATCTATTCGGAAAAAATGTTGACGAACGCGGCAATTTTCAAATACATACCGGGCATGCGTCGACTTTATGACTTAGTTCGAATTTAGGAATTAGTTACTTTGGATCAACTGTAAAAACATATTAAACCGTTTATGAAAAACTAATACATATTTTGTAGATAAATACGAATCCAGGTAAATCCACACGCCAGATACACACTGATTTGGATGTTTCTTCGCACACGTCTGTTTGGAGAGATCAGGAAAAGTGGTTTCAAATGCTACAAAATCCACATATCGCAAAAACTGCACCCTGGTGATTCTGAAAGGCGATTACAATTTTGTGATTGGCTACAAAGGCGACCCGATTTTCCAGCTTTTCTAGAAAATGTTATTTGGACAGATGAGAGCACTTTCACCAATTGTGGAATATTTAATCGAAACAATGAACACATTTGGAGCATAAACAATCCCCGGCAGTTTTGAGAATTACGACCCCAAGTGCGATTCAGTCTTAATGTCTGGGCAGGCATTTATAAAAATAGAATTTTGGGACCTCATTTTTTCAACGGAAATTTGAACGCTGAAATGTATTATCAATTTTTGACGTCAACTTTTGAAGACTATTTGGACGATTTACCATTAGCAAACTACAACAGTATTTGGTTCCAACACGATGGTGCTCCACCTCACAACACAAGACAAGTATCTGATTATCTTTCCGAAAGGTTTGGTGACAGGTGGATTGGGAATAATGGGCCGGTAAGATGGCCAGCTAGGTCTCCAGATCTCAATGTCCTCGATACATTTTTATGGGGTACGTTGAAAAACTGAATTTATGGGCAAGGCGAATACCAAAATATCGAGGAACTTCAACTCAACATCGTTAGGGAGTTTGGAAGATTAAGAAGGAGAGAAATAAATCGCGCAGTTAATAACATACAGAGAAGAGTGGCGATTTGTTTAGAAAATGACGGCAGCATTTTGAACATTTGTTATAATTTTTTAGTTCTAGTTTTTAGTAATTTTCTGTTATTTAAACCATTCGGTTGTCATTTTGTTGTCTAGAGGCTTTCAAATGAACCATACTCAGCATTTTCCAAGTTTCTGATTTCCCATAATTTGGGAATAAAGTTCGATGAGGAAAATTGGGGTTTCGCCTTTTTCTTCGGGGAAATCATGCGAGTTTAAGATACACTTCCGATGTTTTCACACTGTTCCTATCATTCTTGTAATAAAGTTTTACCATATCTCGTTTTTCTTCATTGGTGAATTCCATTTTTAACGACACCACAACTGACAGTAAACACAGAATGTCATTTACACGTCACCGATTTGAGAAATCAAAGCCAACTACGTTATAAAAATATTCTAGTTAATTTTTCGGATTTTCCGGGCAACAAGGGTAACTTATGATACATCGTTGAAAATGTGATAAAAAGGGCCATTCAAATTTGTGGAATTCCCATATGGCGTCCATAAGAAAAAAAGTTGATGATGGTTACGGAAAACGAAACGTCGAGTTGCAAAACTATGAACACCATTCGATAGAGCGGAAAAGTGATAATGCAAATGTATTATTTATTTTGGAATTCGTTGAAAAAGAAACCCAGGAAAAAAATTAAACGATTTTCCAAAATTTGGTTTTTTTCCGGATATCTCCGGAATTACTCGGAATTTTCAAACTTTCTAAACGCCAACTTTGCCCCAATTTAACCATCTTCGTATCTCCTATAGTTTCCCAGATCCCAATGGTGAGAGTCGAATTTGAAACACCCGGTATACTTTACTTACTTGAAGACTCTATATCCATTTTCTCTATTCACAATCACAGAAGACTACACATACACTAAAGTCAGTTTTGCAGACACTCCTTGATTACTTAGTCTATTAAAAAGGACCTTTTTCTTTTTAAAACTCCCAAATCATTAAAAAACTTTAGGAAACTACAGAAACAAAGGGTACACGGCAAGAAACGAGTAAGTTATTCTTCTCGTTACATACAATTCGAAAGTCGTTCGGCTAAGCGGGAAATTTGAATTCAACACCTTTTGTCTGTGTGCATTTATCCATTTTTTTCAATTTTCAACTAGCAGTTGGCAATGTATAAAATTTGCGGTTACTATTTCTGCCAGTATTCTTGCATTCAGCGACACACCAACTATTATGCACCATTTTTAATATTTTTATCTAATTGTTTAAATTTAAATTAAGCATGATTTAACGAAAATTTGACCACAGCGAGTGTTGCAATCGATTCAGCTGTCCCAACCATACACTCCGCTCCCTGCCAATAAAAATAAAAAAACAACAATCATAAATTAAAACTTAATCAATATTAGTGATGTTGTAAATATAAAGCAGCACGCTAACAGGAACACAAATTCAATTCAAAAAGAAAAAGAAAACAGAAAATGCATTTACAGTCAGTAAAAATAATCAAAAGGTATTAGTGTAGTACTCCTGCAGGTTGTAGTATGCTTTATCGACCAGTAAACTTTTTACTTTATTTTTAAATAATCCTAAAGATATAGTAGTTCTCAGAGACCAAGGGAAGTCATTGTAAGTCTTCTTCATAAAATATAGAACTTTTTGTAAGGGTAGTTTTCGGAATATGGAGTGGTAGGTTATGATTTTTGCCTAGCATTGTAAATTGCCTTATTTTGCGTGCTGAAATACTTTTTATGTACGAGAACTACAGTTTCCATAATAAAGAGACATGGTAATGTAAGGATTTTTTTGATAAAAAGAGGAAATTTGACCTTAAACATATATCAGTTTTTTGTGTAAAATAAAAGCGGAATTAAAGAGATGTTGACTTTAGTATCCCCAGAAAACTATTCCATAAGTTATGTGCGATTCCACAAATGAAAAATAAGCTGTTCTTGGTGCAGAAACAGTTCAATTCGCGATACAGTTTAAAGTAGAATATAATATCTTGCCAAAGGGCACTAATATTTACGTTTTAAAAGACTCTTCTTTTCTCTGTTATTCACTCTGCAACTCGATACTGACGGGTCTAGCGAGGCGGGCGAAGCTCTTCTAGGAAGAGAGTCATAGTGGATTATACAGAAAATAGAATAGGTTCTTTTATTTATATAAAAATAGTTCTTTAATGTGATTTTTTTTAGTCATCTCATCCAGAAGTCACAATCGTCGCATTCATGATCTTCCCAACAAAAACCAACAATTTTAATGTCGAGTCTCTGAGAGGGCACGCGGTAACGAAAAGTTTAAGAGACTCGATTGCAGACATTCAAAGTAAAATCGGAAAAAGAATGTACGAGGTTTGTTTAAGGTAAGATTTAAAAAAAATGTGATACTTGTGATTTTAAAAGTTTAATGTGGTGAAATTATCATTAAAATTGAATGAAATATGTTTCTTGGCTACCATTTTCTTCATTTATTTAAATGATAATATTAATAATAATAATAATAGCAGTGCTTTATTGTCATATAATATAATTTGTGAAAACTACCTATATTTTTAATACTCATAAATTTATTTTTTATTTGAGTAGAACATGGATTTGAAACATAAAGTTGAGAATTTTATCTCCTTAGGTCGAAATAATGCATTTTACGTAAACTTGCCTTATCCCAAAGTCGATAATAACTAAGATAAAGGGTGTCAAACTTTTAATTTTGTTTTCGTTTTTTCATAATAATTTCTTAACCAAATGATAAGCGGTGCAAAATTGAGGCGAGAAATTCAAATTCATCCATGCTTTTGATGTTGCTAGTAGAGGGCGCCAGCTACTGGCCTACCCCGCTTGTTTTAGATGGCATAGCTTTTTTTAAGCTTAGTTTATTGATCTGTTTGTTAAAAAATAAGTTACGATGATTTCTTTTGCATCAAAAATGTATACTTCATTTAGGACTCTAGGAGCAACTGTTTTCGAGATAAACACACTTTAAAGGACCCCGCAATTTTTTATGAAAAATGGGTTTCGGCCAATTGTTTTTAAACTTTGCAAAGTAATAGTCTTTCAAATTTACTATAATTTTACGGCCCTGGCATACTAATCCCACTCTCCAGGGTTGCTAACACTGTAAGCACGGGGTAGGCGTGTGAAAGAAAAGATTAAAAATTGTCCGTTTCATTGATTGTTGCAGTGGTCGATTACCAGAAGGGGCAGAGTTACTAACAAAAGAGGAGATGGTAAGGCTGAAACGTTGCATATTCTCACTGCAAAGAGATGGCCTGCCTCCTGTCACCACACACAATATCATAGGTAAAGTCTTTAAAGAATATATATACAGTATTGTACGAAAGTACTTAAAGTTTTAGTCAAATGTAACCTTGTTTTTTTTTTACAGACGACTGGAATGACCCTGTTCTTAGCCACGTTAGGAGATGTAATCTTTTTAATACTACACATGATCGTGTAAAGGTATGATTATCTAAAAACTAACTACAAGTTTAAATTTAAACTGGTCCATTTTATGTAAAATGTTTTAAAAGAAAAATATTTAATAAACAAATTGTAAATTATCATCTTCCTTCATATGATATCTTAAATGTCCCATGAACACTAGTGTTTCGTTTTTATTTTAGGTGATCTTTCACCCGGAATTTTTAAGTAGCACAAATCCACTCTTCGGCCTAGATTATGAAGAATTCGTCCGCGGTTGCCACTTGGGTGTGTTCCCCAGCTACTACGAGCCGTGGGGTTATACCCCGGCGGAGTGTACCGTCATGGGTATACCCAGTATAACGACAAACCTTAGTGGGTTTGGTTGTTTTATGCAGGAACATATCGCTGATCCAGAAAGTTATGGTAAGATATAGAGTGTTTGAATTCCACACTTGCTTAGAGTGATATCAAACTTTTGGCAGTACATTCTGAAAGAACGATCCGGGCATTGAAAAGAAATGTAGATCTTTGCGTTGTAAAATAAGCGGCGTCTAAAGTTTTGTCCTAAAAATCACGGTGGGAGAATACGACGCAGCGACTGTAGGTTCAGGAAGACGGTCAGGGCAAAAATAATTCCCGCCACGTAAAACGTTAGGAATATATACCGCGAATTCGAGACTTAGACGAGGTGTCATTAATAAAGTTAAAATTAAGATTTTTATTTATTTTTGGATTGATCGGTTTAGTACAAAATATTATTTTTGATTTATTGGGTATTTACATTTTGTCTCGGGAGGCGCAGGCCTTTCGCTCTTATGAACCAACGGGCACTAATAGTACCGAAATTATTTAAAGATAATTTTAACTAAAACTTATTTGGTATCCCTTTGACGCGTCAAAAATAAACATGAAAGTAAAAAACCCTGACCAAAAATTATTCTCTATTTCAATCAAAAGCCTCCTTTTCTATCCGAATTCGGACCAACATGCAGGCGTTCAAAAAAATGAATGTCCTTTTTGTGTTTAAATTTGTGTAAAGTAAATAAATGCACGCCATCTTTATGTCAGTCGATTTGTACAGTCCGAGAACGGAGCGTTAAAATGCATTTGATAGGTTTAAAAAACCTTCTTAAGTGGGACATGTATCGAGTAGCAGGGCGTAAAGTAATTTAGCAAAGAAAAATTTTCCCAAAAGAATTTTACTACTTGCAGCTGTGTTGACATAGATAAAAGAATAAGTAGAAGGTCAGCATGTGTTTTTAATATGATTTAACTATGTAATACCAATGGTCAAATGTGAGTTTGCTATTTGTAGTTATAATTTTAGGGTTTATTATCTCGATTATTTATGGTAGTCCTTTAATAAATTTATTTAATCCAGAAAGTTATGGTAAGATATAGAGTGTTTGAATTCCACGCTTGCTTAGAATGATATCAAATTTTTGGCAGTACATTCTGAAAGAACGATCCGGGCATTGAAAAGAAATGTAGATGTCTGCGTTGTAAAATAAGCGGCGTCTAAAGTTTTGTCCTAAAAATCACGGTGGGAGAATACGACGCAGCGACTGCAGGTTCAGGAAGACGGTCAGGGCAAAAATAATTCCCGCCACGTAAAACGTTAGGAATATACCTATACCGCGAATTCGAGACTTAGACGAGGTGTCATTAATAAAGTTAAAATTAAGATTTTTATTTATTTTTGGATTGATCGGTTTAGTACAAAATATTATTTTTGATTTATTGGGTATTGACATTTTGTCTCGGGAGGCGCAGGCCTTTCGCTCTTATGAACCAAGGGGCACTAATAGTACCGAAATTATTTAAAGATAATTTTTTACAAGAAATGTTTAGTAATAAACGTAGAACTACTAGAAAGTGGATTTAATATTATAAATATTCTTTTTCCAAATTTACAAATAATTAAAACTTATTTGGTATCCCTTTGACGCGTCAAAAATAAACATGAAAGTAAAAACCCCCACCAAATATTATTCTTTATTTCAATCAAAGCCCCTTCAATCTCAAGTCGGACCAACATGCAGGTGTTCAAAAAAATTAATGTTTTTTTTGTGTTTGAATTTTGTAAAGTAAATAAATGCACGCCATCTGTATGTCAGTCAATTTGTACAGCCCAAGAATGGAGCGTTCAAATGACATTTATAAGTAAAACCTTTTAAGTAGGATATGTATTGAGTCACAGAGTTTGTAAAGTAATTTAGCAAAGAAAAATTTTCCCAAAAGAATTTTACTACTTGGGGCTGTGTTGACATTGATAGTAGAATAAGTAGAAGGTGAGCATGTGTTTTTAATAGGATTCAACCATCTAATACCAATGGTCAAATGTGAGTTTGCTATTTGTACTTATAATTTTGGGGTTTATTATCTCGATTATTTCCGCTAGTTTTAACAATTTTTATTAAATTTATTTTCACACGAGAATTTCCATGGTTTAATAATTTAAAGTATTTCCAATAACAGCCTGTATAGGGTGGTTAAATTCCACACAAATTAGTTAAAAGTAAACCTTTTAGGTATCTATATCGTTGACAGACGATATATTGGCTTGGAGCACTCAGTGCAACAGTTGGCTCACTATATGTATGACTTTGCTAGATTAAGTAGGAGACAGAGAATTATCCAGAGAAACAGGACAGAACGATTAAGTGACATGTTGGATTGGAGAAGTCTGGGAGTGGTATGTACTATCTATGGGTTATTGATTATACAGTGCCATTTGGACTAAATTTTATAAATCAAATACAAGTTATATTTGGAAAAAATGCTAGTCTGTCATGAAGAAATTACATCCAAACCCATTTTTTTTTTATTTTCTTTTCAACAATCCACAGTACTATCGTCAAGCGAGAATGAAGGCCCTTCACAAGCTGTTCCCGGACTACATAGAGGAAATTGAAAATTCCATTGGCACCTTGAAGTACCCGAGACCGATTTCCGAGCCTCCCAGCCCCAGTTCCAGTCACGCGACAACCCCGGCAGCCTCGATACACGGTAGCGACGACGAAGACGATTCCGTAGATAGTGAGGCAGAGGTAAGCTGAGAAATTATCAGTTTTTATTAAAGACATCATGTATATTCGGCAACGTTGCTATCAGTTCACAATTTTTTTTATTCAGGAAGTTTTCCAACATTTTTTTTTACATAAACACTGTTTAAAGAACGCTGTGCATTAGACCTACTCTGCACGTTTTAGTCATTAATAACGCACAAAATCTGAAATAAATAAAGTTTAATGACATGTAAGGTTTTTAGTAGTTCAAATCAGTCAAAGTATAAAAATGGAGACCGACCGGGGTAGGTAGGAAAAAAATCAGTTTTAGGAAAGTAATAAAAAATAAAATTGAGAGTGAGAAAAGGCATACAACAAGTTTTTTGTCTAGAAACAAATTGTTAACTGATACCTTTGGATTGTTAATTGATACCTTTGGATTGATAATTGATACCTTTGGATTGTTAAATTTGATGTTGTAGATTAAATAATGTTTTTCATGCGAAAATTCTTTGGTTCGTAACTCCGAAATTCTGTAGAGCTCTTGTCTCCAGAGGCCCTGCACACAACTATACGAAGTGTTTGTGAATTTTTTAAAGGTTATTAAAAATTAGTTTGTGTTGTTGCCAAATGTTTTATACTTTCCACAAATTAAGGAAGTTTTTAAAAAAACTATTTATAACTTAACTACTTATTTTAAACAAAGAAACCCAAATACAAAAGTTTAATTACTTCTTCGTCTCTATAATCCTGACTTAAAAATCTTTGGAGTTGAAACAGTTACCTTATTTTTTTGTGTAACCTTGATTTGCTAAAAACCGTTTTTCTGAAAACAACCACTTTACTAACCAGATCTAACCAAACTTTTGACTCTACTTCTAATCTAGTTTTGGGCTTTATATATAAATTTCTTGATATCTCAGAAAGAATACAATATTTGGCAACACCGTAAACAAATAAACTATCTATAACATAAACACATTTTTCGTCTGAAACAGACACTATATCTCTTCATATAATTTAATGTGACATTTTTTTTCTAATATGTTTTTATTTTTTATAGCTGGAAGAACTTCGCAAGGAATTCAAAAGGCACTAAAACAATAGTGCATCACTGTGTAGGTTTTTAGAAATACGGCCACCATAGGTGCGGGGTGTTTTAAATAAGGAACTTCCAATGCTGCAGCTAACCGGAACTTTTTTTCATATGGGATTTACAATTTAAAAAAAAACATTTATTTTGTTTCTTAATATGCCAATATACAGTACTTTAAACGCCCTGTATAAATTAAAAATCTTTATTATTCTCTCTGATTAATTTTTTTGGTATATACTAAAAGCCAACCTTTTTTTTAATTTATTTTTAAACTTTTTTAAAAAAAGGGTATTTAAAAAAATTTTCGGAAACAGGGGTTTTAAAACATGTCATTTTTAAAGGGGGGATCATTTTAAATTTTAAAAAGGGGGCCCCCGGGTTTTTTTGTTTAAGGGGAAAGTTTTTTTGCTTTCGTTTTTTTTAAAACCCCCTTTTTTTTTCCCAAATACCCCCCGGGGGAAAAATTTTGGGGTCTGGGGTTTTTAGGGGGAAAAATTTTTTTTTTTCCCCGTTTTTATGTTGCTGGGGGGCGGCCACCCCTTTTTATTTCTTTTTTATTAACAAATTTTAAAATTTCCCCGTTTATTTAAAAAATAAGTTATTATAAACCACCATAAAAAAAATTTTTTTTTAACCTGGGAAATAAAAAAAAAATTTTTTGATTTTTTAGGGAAAAAATTTAATTTTTAAACCCCGGGAAGATTTTTTAAAACGATGACGGTTTGGCAAAAACCCCCCCCCAAAAAACCCCTTTTAAACCCAAAAACCCCCGTGATTTTTTAGGGATTTTTTGGGGTGGGGGGTTTTGGGTTTTGGCCCAAAAAAACTTTTTGAAAAAGTGTTAAGAACTACCACTATGCAAAGTTTGAAAACAATTGGCCAAAATTCTTTTTCCCAAAAAAAAATTGTTTTTTTAAAGTGTTTTATCTCGAGAAATTCTACTTTTGGAAAACTTTAAAGGGGATTTTTTTTGATAGTTTTTTTTTAAAACGATTTTTAAAAAAAGGGCCTTTTTCTGTTTAAAAATTACGGACATTAAAACAAGTGAGGAATTGCTGGCGCCCTCTAGTAGCAACATAAAAAAACGGCGAGTTTAAATTTTTTGCCTCAGAAAAAACCCAAAATCAAACCAAATTTGCCCCTTTACATTTTTTAAAAAATAAATTTAAAAAACGAAAAAACAAATTTTAAAAATTTTAACACCCTGTTTTAAAAAAAATTTTATTATAGAATTATTTAACGTTTGGAAATTTCCCCCCAAAATTTTGAATAATTAAAAAACCCCCTTATCACTTTTTTTTTTTATTTGGGATAATTCAAAATTTTTAAAAAATATTCAAAAAGCTTTTAATATTTTTGGGCGTTGTTTTTTACTTAAAATTTTAAATTTTTGAGCCCAATTTAAAATTTTTTAACACAAAATCTAAAAAAAGTAAAATTTTTATTATTATTTTTTAATTAAAATTATATATATATATATATATATATATATATATATATATATATATATATATATATATATATATATATATATATATATATATATATATATATATATATATATATAAAAAAAATTTTTCTTTATGTAAATATATTTATAAATCTTTAAGAAAAAAAAAGTGTTTTTTGATAAAAAAATAATTTTAAAAGTGATTTTTTAATAAGAAAAATACATTTTAAGTACTGAACTAATTTATTTGGTTATGAAAAAATTAAATAAAAAATATTTTTTATCTCAATTTTTTAGTTGCCAAACTGAATAAACTGTAAAAATTTTTTAGCTTCATGTACGATCTTTATTGTTTAAATTTTCTGAGAAACAAAATAAAAAAGTTTCGTATAAAAATAAATTTAATCAATTTAAATATGAAATATTAGTGCCAAAAAAGACTTAAAAAATTGTTTTTTATTAAAAAGAGACCGGTAATTTTATTCTTAATTTGAAAGATTTTTTTCAAAATTGTTTAGGTTTTAAGATCTAATTTATTTTGATTTTTTTTTTACAAAAGGGGTAGCGGTCATTCAAATACCATGTTATAAAAATCAAAGTCCGGTTGTTTAACCATATTTTTAACTAGCGCCTAATTCTAAAAAATTTAAGTTTATGGCCAAACTTACATTCACAAATGTCGTTTCCAAAAAGTGGAACATTGCAATTGGTGTTTTATTTTTAAGAAAAATATTATAAAGTGGAAAATGACGCGTTCACGCAAAGCCTTAATAACGTAGCCAGGTTTGATCCGCGAGGGTGTTTAATCCTCAATTAATCATCTTACAATTAGTCGGATTGGGTGCTGCCTTTTACATCTAATATAACTGTTACTTATAAAACAGTTATCTTGCGGCGTAGATTGAATGGCCTTTAAAATAAAAATCCTAAAGGAGCGTTTTCTTGAAACGTCGACGCTTGGGCAGCCTTGCCCTTGGAACTAACCACTAGGGCAGCCTTGCTTTGGAGTGCCCCCCAAAGGGCTAACCCTTTATTTCGCCCGCTGTTGAGAAAAAAGGTTTAACTTATTTGGGTTTTATATATCTCTCTCTCTCTCTTTTGTATGCTGTTCACACTGCTGCGCCGATCGGCAATGCTGGTTCTAGGTAAGTATATGCCCGAAGGTAGACACTAGGACAACCGATAAAAGAAATGTAACCTCAGCAAAATTAAATCTAGAAATAATATCTTCTTATTATTGTATGTTATAGAAGAAGAGAATGATCTCATTTTAAATGAAGTTAATGCGTCTACAGGATATATACAGCTAACGCAGGTAGTCGCCGTTTGCGTAAGACGCTTCATCGTAAACACACCTTAAACATTAATGAACATAATCTCATTTTTTGTATATAAAACTGATTGTTTTAGGGATATTAGGTTATCTATCTATCTTTGCAATAAAACTTTATTTTAAGTTGATAAACATGTGTTTTATTTACCTTTATTTTTGTATAGAGAACCTGCGTAAGAACTAGTGGCGCCTCTCTCGTTAGTTTAGCAAGTTTGTACGTGAGGACAAGCTGTTTATAAACATGCATTTTCAATACTGACTCACGAATCATGTAATTTTTTATTAAATATTTCTTTGTAATTTTTACAAATTTAATAAATAAATATATTACAATAACTTGTTGAAATAATAAATATTATTAAGAAAGTTATAATTGATTATGAGTGGAAAAAACGTTAAAAACAAGCCAAGATCTGGTAACACCGGTTGTTTGTGCTCTGGGCAAAATAAAAAAGATGAATTAAATTTTAAAAAATCGTTGATGACATCATATCTCCTACACAAGGCACCCTGTATATTTTTATTTTATGTAAAAAAATGCCCAATACCAAATTTTCATGTTTTTTTTTGCATTATAAATTTGTTCTATACATTATGTATACATTTTTTACCACACTGTACCCACGAAACTGCCATCTAAAACCATAAGTGTTTTATGTGTCACCATTTAAAAAAATGGTCGATGACGTCATATCTGCTACATGAGTCAACCTGCATATTTGTATTTTATGTCAAAAAATGCGCATTTCAAAATTATGATTTACGTGTTCAAGTAATTTTTTTGCTTAAGCATATAATAAATTTGTTCCATACATTATGTACACACTATATATTCATTATGATATTAATTTAACTATTTCTCCAGATGGTACTCGTAAATCCGGGACATTTATTTTTTAAAACCCACTCTTTATAACTACTATAGCCAATGAGCTGACATCATAGATAGAGAAACCATTTCATTCATAAACGCAATCGAGAGCTGCTCCCAACATGGTTGTGTTTATTATTGGGGATAGAATGGTACAAGCATAGTTTGTACTTACTTGTGAAATGATAATCCAGGAATCATATTCGTC
The DNA here is from genome assembly GCA_019359885.1 of Listronotus oregonensis. Classification (NCBI taxonomy): domain Eukaryota; kingdom Metazoa; phylum Arthropoda; class Insecta; order Coleoptera; family Curculionidae; genus Listronotus; species Listronotus oregonensis. The sequence goes on from JAHBCN010008061.1 coordinate 54,887, forward strand.
ACTTTACACACTTGGCACTGGCTTACCATTTTAATTAATTAAAAGCACTTACTCAAAACTAAAAGTTAAACAACTGTCACAAAAATAACCCAAAAAACAACAAGAAACATTTATACTAAAACGCCATATTGAACGTGTCATCTGTCGAGCGAAGACGAAGGTGGCCAAAGTATAACGACTATTAGTTGTTGGCCGAAGTACGTTTTTACGAAAAATACACTGTTGTCACGTTGTCGCGCCTTTATTAGTAGCTGTCCAAAAACAAAATAGTATTTTGACATCATTACTTTCCTGTGTAATACTTTATAGTAATAAATATAACAAATATTATTCACAGTTTATAATAAAATAGTAAAGTTTAATTTGATGTAGTTTTAAGAATAAATTAAGTAAATTTTAATCATAATATACTATCAAGTAAATGAAACGAAAAGATACTTGGCAGCCACGCTTTACGACAAAATAGTACCTGTAGTAACCATTTTCCCGGGTTTTGGTGGATTTTATTGTTTGAGTACAGAGGTTTCATTCATCGCTAGGCAGAACCTTAGAATGTGCGTTTATGATGCCACGCTTATGCCAAATCGATGCTTTCTCCAGTTAACCTAACAGCTCATTGACTATAGCGATCAATATAAAATTCAATTTCTCTCAAATACTAAATGCTAAATTTTTCCACCATGGGCGCTAGGGCATAATCAGCAAGGTCACGCAGGTACTCTATAGGATGACAACGCCTTATTTTTGTATTTGCTCAAAGTAGAAAACAATTTTATTTTAACCATAGTTTGTATGCAACTGAAGCTTTAGAGAAAATAGATGCAAACTGCAGTTACCACAACTTTACAATATATGTCGTAATGCAGAGTGTTTCTCAAAGTCTCAGCTCATGAAAATATCATTTTTGGGTTCCCTTAAAAAACGCATGGGTACCTGAAGCCCAGTTGTAAAGTTAAGTGTGTGTTTAGTGCCACTAAAAAATAAAACAATTAACATTTTTGGTTATTAGCAGCAAGTTAAGAATTTTTTGTAACTGAACTATATCGAAAATTTATATTTTTACAATCCTCCATAACTTTTTATGTGAATCTTCCTTAGCATTCGATAATTCTTTTGTATCAATTGGTTCTTTATCCTTCCTACTACTCTCTTTCAATTTGCTTTTTTTTTCTTTATCCGTATTGTTTGAGCGTCTTTATTAATTTAAGTTTCTTCGTTTTTTAAAGGGGTTAATTTAACCCTTTCACTTATTTTCCCAAAAACCGTTTCCTCCTCCCAACCCCCAATTTTATTTTAGTTTCCCGGTCCCCTTTAAGGGGACTCACAAAGGTAAAAATTGGGCCCATGTTGAAAAAGGTTTGTTTTAAAACGTTCCGCTTCTCGGGGAAAAAATTTTCCCCCCTCCACAACCTTGTGACACTAAAAAAAAAAAAATATATTTTTTTAAATTTTTTTTTTTAACGGGTATCCCAAAATTGGGGAATCGCCCAATATAAAAAAAAAAAATGTGAAAAAAAAACTACAAGTTCTTATATAAGCTTTTTTTTATAGCCCCCCCCTTTTGAATTTTCCATTGGCAAAAAAAGGATTTTTTTTTAAATTAATAACAGATCTAACAGAATAACCTGTAGATTCAAAAAAACCCAAACCAATTTTTTTTCGGTAAAAAAAATATGGAAGGACTACAATAAATGTGTTAAAATTAGAAAAAAAGGAATCAATTTGTTTTAAAAAATTCATTATGTTAGATTTGGGGAGGAAAGGAAAAATTTCCTTTTTTTTCGGATCTTGATTTCTTTTTATTTCTGGAAAAAGATTTTTAAGGTTTTCTTTCCAAAAAATCCCCAAAAATTCGCAACAAATTTTTTTTTCCTTTTTCTATGTTTATCCGGGCCAAATTTCTTGATCTCATTAAAACCCTTTAAGTAGAATTTTTAAATCAAATTAATATTTTTATCTCATTTAATAAAATTACTCAATTAACCCAAAACCCTTTTTAAACATTTTTTAAATTTTTTTTTTCTAAAATTTATTACTTGATTACAAAATTTCAATTTTCATTCCTCAAAAAAAAAAAATTTTTTACAACTGCCGTAGTGAAAAAAAACGAACTTTTTTTTTTAAAGCATCAATTTTCCTATGCCCTTTTTCAAAACATTAAAAAAAAAAATATCATTCTTTTTTAAACTTTT
>JAHBCN010008062.1:0-40496 GCA_019359885.1 Listronotus oregonensis
AAAAAAAAAAAAGGGTTTTTCCATAAATATTTTCTTTATCAAAGCGACAACCTCTCGTTAAATTAATTCAACCGAAAAATTAAAATAAAATCATTACCTCATAAATATTCATTATTATAATTTAAATTTGTTTTCCATTTATAATTATATGCAGTTTAACATTTGTAATGTTTTAATAATATCAATAATATTATATTTTTTATATAAAGATGTTATTTAAAAAGCATAGAGATAAGAGAAAAGACAGAGAAGGAATAATACCGTAAGATGAATTATACAAAATTTAATAAATAATTTAAGTATCTTATAATGAATTTTTTTAAAAATATAGTGTAGGTTGTTGTAACTTTTTTGCTGGAATACTTGTCCAAAAGAAAACCTCAAAAAAATATCAAATCTTATGTCAAAAGTAATGGAGGTTAATCCTTTCCATGCTATTTATCCTTATTAAATGTAAGTTGTGGCCAATACACCAGTGTGTAAGGCCAACATACAAAAAAAAAATATAAGTTTTTTTCAGTCCAATAGTGTAGGTTATACAAATGTCTTATGCGCTCGTTAAGAAATTTGCATCTTGTGTATCTCAATTTAACAAAAATCCACTCTCCTTTCGGGATTACCATTACCCAAGCCCTGGGCAGGGATATAATTGTAAGGATGGGTTCCGCATATCGTAGACCAAATTTCTATTGCCTGGCCACTTTACGTAGACACCGTAGGCATATGTCGTAGCAGTTAAATTAATTGTTACTGCTTGATTGAAAGAACTTCTTTTAAAAACTATATGTTAAAGTATTGTTTTCAGATTTTTACGCCACGAAATCCTTGCGGATATATTTTATTACAAAATACCCTAGTGTTGGGCAAAAAAAATACAACAACTTAAACTACATTTTTTGAAAATTACATTTTAAGATACTAAGACCTATTAACAAAAAACTAACAACCCAAATATATCTAAACCTATTGCGTTTTGTATAATGTACGTACGTAAGTTTAAATTTACTTCTTACCTCTTGTTCTATCACGTCCCCAAAAAACAAGGTTTTACTTAACGTAATATTACCGAAATTGTAGGTGTACTTAACGTGCTATATTTAAAATTAGTAAAAAGTTTCAAGATATAAACGATGCCAAAAATCTTCCGGAAACTGATAGAAGGTGATGTACAATAGATCCTAGGAATTGTCTGGGAATCACAAGTGAAATCAGGGAGCTTGCTAGACCTGGGGGGGAAGGAAAGGGTAAATGTATCTAAAAAATAATAAAGCGGAGGCTATATGTGGTCAATTTGCGTCACGGAAGACCCTTGCGTGTTTTTTTATATCTTTGGACATTCCACGAAGGCTAATGCCTAAATACTAACGTACCGTGAGTGTCTTAAGTGTGGTGAGAGGAAGTTTGTTCACACGGGACTTAAATATTTGGAGACTGGGAGGAGAAGAAAAAAACCTCTGCGGGTAGCAGATTTCATAGTCTGGACAATCTATGGATGAAGGAACAAAGAAAGCGGGAAGTTCGGGGCCTCTCTAACCGAACTGTAAAAGGATGCATAAAAGTTCCACAAGGTGTTGCTCTGTTGGGAGCTGCCAGAGGAGGAATTATACTGGCCAACTCCTTTTAGCAGAAGCCGTGAAAATACCTATAGAAGAGCAACGAATCCCCTACAGCTCGAAGGTCGGGCAAGAGGAGGAAGCCATTCTGTAAGCGTGGGATCATTAATAAGACGAAAGGCTCTTCTTTGAGTGGAGTACAAAATTCTAAGTGTTGTAGGATACGTCATTTCCCAGACATGAGAACAATATTCTAAAAAGGCTCTGATTTGGGATACACACAGGGTATACAGATTAGAAGAAGAGAAATACTTTCTGGCTCGAAAGAGGAATCCAAGCTTTTTCAAAGCTACCAGTTGAAGTTATTCTCAAAAGTAACGTCGACAAAATTAAACGACTCTTTGTTTTGCAGAACTTGGCCGCTTATATGTAACGGTTTCAGCATTGGCAGACTTTTATCGTGACAGCGAACATGACTGTGTTTTCGAGGCATTAAACTGAACAAGATTTTTGGCGCCCCAAACCAAGATAAATTTGAGGTCTTGTAATAGAGATATCCGCATTGACATACGCTTGGTTTTCAAATCAGGCTTATTGACTGGCTTGAGAAATTGAATATTTGAGTGAAGGGTACTATCGTCAGCAAAACTATGAATGGGATTGATTGTGAAAGAGACAAGATCGTTAATGTGTAGAAGAAACAGAGTGGGTGCCAGTACTGAGCCCAGCATTGATTTGGTAGAACCTGGAAGAATGACCATCTACAGTAACTGATATACGTCGATTAGAAAGGAAACTGGAGAGCCAAGAGCAAAGCTTAGATGGAAGTCCGTAAAAAGAATGTTTGTTAAGAAGCCCATCTTACCAGACCTAATCGAAAGTTTTGGATATGCCGAGAGCAACGATCTAGGATTCACCAAAAAAACTTAAGGGAATTGTTCTAGTTTTGTGAGACAAAGAAAAGAAAATCAGCTATGGATCTTCTGTGACGAAATCCATGCTGTGTATCATGTAAGATCTTGTGTTTTTTCAGGTACTTTAAGATTTGTGGATTAATTAATTTTTCCATTACTTTGCAAACAACAGAAAGACGAGATATAGGTCTATAGTTAGATAAGAAAGTTTTGCATCCTTTTTTGGGAACAGGTTGTACACGTGCAGCTTTCCAGCTCTTCGGGAAAATGCCTGTATCGTAAGAGATTCGAAAAAGGCGAGTTAGAATTGGTGCAAGCTCGGGAGCATATTTTTTTGAGACGATTGCTGGTATGCCATCCAGCCCAGAAGATTTTTTTAGTAATAAGAGCGGGTTCCCAAACTTTTAATCAAGCAAAAAAAAAGAAAAGCTGCAGTGGGCAAAAGAATGTTCAACGATAATATTGACTGGAGTATTGTGATGTTTTCGTATAAAATGAACATTGGTACAAGTTCTGACTCACAGCACACTCTAGTTTGGATAGTCCCAGGAAAGCGCACCAGGCAGCAAACGGCTCAACCGCGAGTCCCTTTCTAAGGTAGAGGCGTTATGATTTGGGATGGTTTAATAAGAGGCGCTAGAAACCCTCTGTTGGTTATGGACAGAAGAATAACCGATGCTGTGTACATCGAGGAAGTGTTAAATCCTGCTGTGCGTTTATTTTGAGGTGCTGTGGGTAAATCATTTGTATTCACGAATGACAACGCACCCCCTTATCGCACAACATAAATAGGTAATTTCCTGTTACAGCACGTTATAACCAGATAAATACTTTTTTGTAGCATTTTTGGTTAAATGTGCAAAATGTTTGTAAAAATTGTATGTAAATGTAATTCTTCTTGGCGTATTGAAGAACCTCCAATATTTGTGGAGAGTGCGGTGAATTTTCCAACCTTTTTTCCATCATATCCGATACATGTTCGAAGGGGAAAGGTCTGGAGATCGATGAGGCCACTGAAACAGATTTACACCGGACGCTTCTAAAAAGTCTAAACTAACACGTGCGACATGAGGTCGTGCATTGTCCTGCTGAAAAAGTGGATCTTGCAATATTTCCAAAAAAGGAAGCAGATTTCGTTGTAAAACTTTGTGGATATAGCGCTGGGCAGTCATGCTACCTCGAATGAATACTAATCGTGACCTGCTGTAAGCAAGGTCACTTCATTTCGTAACACCTACAGTGCGATGAATATGCCGTTCAATGGAAATTTGGACGTACAAACATACAAACATACATACATCTATAAAATGTTGTATATTTGTTTGGAAGGCCTAATAGATTATCCTATGTGAATATGGTGCAGTTCCAATAATACAACATACGTGTCGAATTAATAATCTTTTTTTTAAGTCGGTTTAAAAGAGTGGTGCTTAAGTTTAGCCTTTTTTTGGAAAATATGAACAAACAATATGTGGTTTGTACAAGAGGATAAAATATTAATAAGCAGCTTGCTGCATAAAGTACTACAAGATTTCCATATATGATATTTTTATTAATGCAAACCTTACCCACAGCTTGTTTTAAAAACACTGTTGTACGAATTTTTATATGATAATAAAAGAATGGGCTATGTAGTTTAATAAATAATCAGACCATGCATTACACTTTACCAAATGTGAGCTCACCACAATCAAAAGCATTTCCTTGGGGATAGGAAGTAACATTATAGACTAAAGTTGCAAACAGTAAAACAATATTTTAACGACACCGGAGCCGTAGATATATTTAAAAACAGAAAAATCATTACTTTGTAGATTATTTTGCACACCGAAGTTCTTTAGGGTATACGTCCCTCTTTTCTAGGTATTTTAGTATAGTGTTTTAAATAATTGCTACTAGCTAGTACAATTTTGCTTCTAGCAGTTCGCACTAGAGCAACACCAAATGCCACTCTTATGCCAGCCACATTTATTAAGGAAATCCTTAGAGAAAAAATTGCGCAGCCCTGGCGTTAAGGATTTTCGGACTGTGTGTGTAACAAAATGCCTTTGTCCTCCGAACCGTGCAGGACGCTGACACGGCCTGTACAGTTTTTCCTCTGAGGATTTTCTCATTGTGTGTGACTGGCATTAGGCATGTCTACATACCTTTAACAACAGTCCAAACTTTCCACTTTGGCGTGCCATTTTTGTCTTTAAAAATATGAATGTTAATGCTCGAGCGCTCGCCCCTATTCTTCTTCCTCTTCTTCACTGAGAGCCGTCTAGATTTACACCCGAAGGCAGCGCAGCCTCTTGGGCTTTTTGTGCCTAATCTCCAATGATCTGTTATACCAATCCTCCCATTAGTCTTGTTTCTTTTACAAGTCTGTACAACCCCGAGACTGGTTGGTTGATATATTCCTGTGGACTAATTTTCGGTTGCCCAAATAATGCCTGCGTTTTGTGATTTACCGCTTCACATTCGCACAAGATATGGTAGGTTGATTCTTCCCCCTCGTCGCACATTCTGCAACTTGGGTCCCCATTGTATGGGCCTATCTTATGTAGGTGTCCTCTTAGATAATCGTTACCTGTTAGCAGCCCTATTGTTATGCGAAGTCTTTTCCTACTTTGTCTGAGTAGTTCTTCCTTTGTTTTTTGAATGGACCCTTTATGAAGCGAAGCCCTTTTCATGTCTATTTTAGTAAGACTTCCCCAGTATTCCTCGTGTTTATTTCGGATGCGTTCCCTGGTTTGCCCTCGTGCTGTGCTTTTTATCACTCCAAGGGCAGGTTCTGGTCCAAAGTATGATGTTGATGATCCCTGTCTTGCTAGCTCATCCGCTTTTTCGTTGCCGTATCTTTATCAGGCAATGATGATTTCAATATAATTAGTCAGTTGGTTAAAAATATGTAAAAATATATTATACATGTATATGTTTTAAAAGGGTTATATAATAGTATGGTCCCTGTCTTGCTAGCTCATTCGCTTTTTCGTTGCCTTCTATTCCCGAATGTCCTGGTACCCAAAAAAGAGTTACCTTGTTGCGTTCTCCCAGGACTTCCAGTTCTTTTTGGCATTCCCATGTCAGCTTGGACGTTACCTTGGGGTTAACTAGTACCCCTAGTGACGCCTGGCTGTCTGTTATTATGCAGACCCGCTTGTTTTTATAAGTCCTCCTATTGTTTTCTTTTGCACAGTACAATAAAGCATATATTTTCGTTTGAAGAATGTGTGTTCCTAGTGAAATGAAAAATTGTAAATTCCTCATTTCACCGTACACGCCTCTGTATACCAGATGATGTCTCCAACCGTGCCGGGGAGATCAAGTTGCTGCCACTTACTTTATTATAGAATTTTTACCCCGTTTTTTTGTTAAATGAGAATTGGGAAATTGTCTGGTTTGTTTTCACGTCCAGGATGTTGTCGTCAACCTGACTTTTTATGTCGTTATGTCCCAAACTAGTATAGACGCCAGTTGTTTTTGTTTCAGCCGGAAGTAGCCCATTCTTGCCTCTCCCATCAATATGAGGTTAAACGGTGGAAGGTCTAAAAGACACTCCTTGACTTCTTTTGGGGTTATTTCAATAGCCCCTGTTATAGCCAAGCAAGCAAGTCTCTTTACCTTGGCCACTTCTGTAATAGCAGCGCATCTTTGTCCACCATACCGGTGATCCGTATGTTATCAAATGTCTTACCACCATGGTGTATAATCAATAAACCATGTTTGGTTTAAGGCTCCGTGTGCACGTCTGATTAACATAAGAGTCATCTTCGCTCTATTTCTTATTTTCTGTAAATATTGGTTCTAGGTAAGTTTAGAATTTATATACCCAGATATTTTACCTCTCCCACAATCTTGATTGTTTCTCCTCTTAGGTTTAGGGGTCCTAGGCCCTCTAGTTTTCTCCTTTTGGTGAAGTTTAATTTGGAAGGGCTTATGTTTAGTCCCTCCTTTCTCGTCCATCTGGCAACTACGTTTAGGGCCTGTTGCATTTTATCCCTTACAGTGTTATTAAATTTTCCTTGAGCCATAATGACGTGATCGTCTGCGTATCCCCGTGTTTGGTGCCCCTCCAGTTGCAGGATATTTAGTAGGTCGTTCATGACAAGGTTTCATAGCAGTGAGGACAGGACTCCCCTCTGCGGAAATTCTCGATCAACCGGAGCTACAAGTTTTTTCATGCCCTTGTTAAAGTTGAAATCTATATTTATTTATTAAAATATGCACTTTTATTACTGCTTCTAATAAATGTAACTACGTACTGAATATTACTAAAATATCCCAAGCGATTTCGAAAATATTAGTTAAGTTCTTTTTTTTCCTGAAATTTTAAAATCATGTATTTTTCTAACGGTACATTTTTGGACCATAATTTATAAAGCAAACTATCTTAGTTTTTCGTATAGAATTACACCCCTAAATATTTGCGTATTATTAAAAAATACCTGTTTACCCAGATAATAAAAATTATTTCAATTTTTTATTAACTAATTTTTGTTTTGTGTAAGCAGGGCACATGTATTCAAACCTTATGAATAAAATAGCTCGTGTAATCTTGTCTGAAATTGAGCTGGTAATTACGTACTTGTGCTCGGGAGTACTTACCTTCTAACTAATTAAAACTACTAAAAGAGAAGCTATGAGGCGGTGTGATCCGCGAAATTTATGGGGCAATTAGCACCCGACTTGTAATTTATATAAGCCATAACCTCCTGCGGGGCGCGCAGTGCGCTTTAAAATAGAGTTAAGGGCCCCGCGTAGCCCCGGTCCCTGCAAAGTCGAATTGAATACTTATAATTACCTGAGAGCTGCTTTCCGAATTCCCAAGAAAGCCAGTTTAATTATTTAACATTACAAAACCACATTATGTGATCATACTAGAAGCTGTCAGTTATGGTGGTTTCCTAGGATATTAATTATTGAAAAGCAATTCATAGAAGCTATAGGCGAATTGGGTAGATTTTAGTGAACAAGGCTGAACTAAGTAGTATAAATTAGCAATTTTTTGAGGGCTATTTTAACTAGCACCCAATTTTTTGATTAGGTTATCGCCTTGTATTAGTTGAAATTTTTGTCCCAACATTCGCGATGTTTATCGGGCAGTTAATTTACAAATGTATAAGCAGTGCATATATTTATAAAAAAATTAGGAATAAAACAAGTAATAATATATATATTTTTTTAAATAGATTAATTCAAATTATTATGCATACAGGGTCTTTGATTATATTTATGTGGCTTCTGGAGCCTTTATTTTTGAAGACAGAAAAAAATGTTTTGTATAGAAATTGAAGGTTTTTTCCATGTTATCTTTTAAAATTATCAGTAAAAAAATATCGCAATAAAAAAATGGAATAATATAGGCACCTTCAACTTTTTTAAATGGAACACCCTGTATGTTATGCGCTGCAAGAAAAGATTTTTTTTTCTGTTTTCAAATATATATACATTGATGATATTTGGATGAACCATTTTTGAGACATTTAAGCTTAAAATAAAATTGTTTTAATACATTTGACGTACTGATATTGTAAAAAAGTCGAAATTTTTCATTTTAACTATTAAAAGTAGTTTGTATTCCTTTTTTGTCGATGGGCTATTCAGAAGAACAAAAAATCGCTATTATGCGTCTTTTTTATAGTAACAATAATAATGTGACGACAGTGCAAAAAGAATACTACTTATTATATCCTTAACAACGGGTACCATCTATAGATACTATTAAATACATAGTAAGAAAGTATATTGAACGAAAAAGCTTTAAAATGAAGAAAAGGACTGCAGCACGAATTGAAAACAAAGTTTTGGATATCCTCGTTTTTTCAGGATAATTATTATACTTTTTCTATTGGACTAGCACTAACTACTTTTAATAATTTTTAAAATCCTGAAATATCAATTTCGGATGCGGCATCTGAACTTAATAAAACAAATTATAAAATTTATTTAACCTTAAAATTTTACAAATTTTATCCTTATAAATTAATGTCCGTTCAGAATCTTCCTGAGCAAAACATGCAGGACCGACCTAAGTATGCATTGGAAATAGCTAGGTTTATGCAGCAGGATCCAAAGTTTTTAAATAAAATTCTTTACCGACAAGTCTTCCCTCACTTTAGCAGGAATGTTTAATTACAAAAATAAACATAATTGGTCCAGAGAAAACCCTCACCAAATTCAGCAACATTACAATTTTATTGTTTCCGTGGCTTTCTTGCTACTAATATGAAACTTTTTTGTAATTTATTAATATAATTTAAATAAAGTATCTCCAAAATGCTTTATCAAATATCACCAATGTATATATATTTAAAATCAGAAAAAAAGATCTTTCGTTGTAGCGCATAATATATAGGGTGTTTTATTTAAAAAAGTTGAAGTTGCCTATGTTTTTCCATTTTTTTTATTGCGATACTTTTTTAATAATAATTTCAAAAGATAATATGGAAAAAATTCTTCATTTTAATATAACAAATTTTTTTCTGTCTTCAAAAATAAAGGCCTCAGAAGCCACGTAAATATAATCAAAGACCTTGTACATAATAAAATAAAAATACATTTTTTTTATTAAAATATATGTTATATCTGAGGAAAGGGACGAAAAACGTTGTTGTTAAGGAGTTTGCCTCAGTGATACGCCTAGTAAATCCATTCATGAGAATTTATATTAGTTTATTAGTATTTCAAAGCCTTGTTTTGAATATCGCCGAAAACTCGTTAAAATAAGTTAGCGAAAGCACTTAAAAATTTGTCACAAATGTGATAAATGCGATGTGGACGAGGATATCGCCGATTTCAGGGAATTGATAATTTTAATAAAGACATATATTTGTTCACTTCATTTTAAAGGAGAATGTGGTTCAACAACAGAATATCCAGACTCTATTAGTTGTGTAAAAAACTAGTGTTAAGGTAATATATTTAATTATAAATATAATACTTCGCGCCATAACCTCAAGTTAGGTAGGTAGGTAGGTTTTAAAGTGAGTGGACTTTTTACGCCCTCCACTGATACCGCTCGGTCTATTGTGGCTCACACGTTTTTATATTTCTCCCAATAGGATCGGACTTCTGATGAATCCGATACCAGATTGGGAGAGAGTTCTTACATCTCCTCTTACTCGTATCGCTACCGGACACGAGCACAATGTGTTCTGATGTGTTCTGGTGTCCCTGTCTCCTGGAAGAGTATGACGAGCAGACGATTAGATCCGTCATGCCCTCCTCTCCCGGTCTAGTGACGTGGGTAGCTACCAGGTCCTTGTTACAGGAACCAGATGTTCTTTCTGACGCCGCATCTCCGGCCTTGCCCTATGAAAACGGTCCTATCCGCTTTCTGTTTAAAGCCAGGAAACCCATTTTTCCTATAAAAGCGGTTCTGCCCATCTTCTGTTTGGATTCAGGGAACTCTTCCTAAGCACTAGGAGCTAGGGAAGTAATAGTCCACCACGGCAGAGCCCCGCATTGCCGCAGTAAGGCTAGATACTCTGAGAGGTCGCACTGTATTTCAGAGGCACCGTTGGAGACACCTGTTTAAGGCACAGGATGTCATACACTCATCAGCACGGTATGCTAACACCTTGAGTTAAGCCTTGTGTTCATCTTAGCTTCGGAACCCGTTCCATACGCTAGCCAAAAGAGTTGCCGATAATCAGCAACTCTAGCGCATGTTCCAAAAGATCCTACTGGGCCTAACCACGACGACGACGTGTGAACACAGAGTTGGGCCATAACCTCAAATAATAAAGTTTGTCTTAGGTAAAAGTTACTTAAACCTCCATAAGAATTATTTTTTCTTTATTGTAATTACTTTTACTTATTAGCATGAAAAGAAGAATACAGTTCTACTTGACATCTAAATTTTTATTATCCTAACCTTTCAACTAGTTCGGTTTTGTTTTCTGTTTGAGAATGACCATGGCACTTCAACCCTCGTCGTAACTGATCACAATTGCAGGCTTCTTTGGTAGGATGTACTAATGAAGCATCATCAATTCATTTTTCATTTAATTTCACTGATATTAGAGGTGATAATGCTTGTTACCCAGCCATATTTATAAAAAGTGCCCGAACCTTTCATATTGCCGCCTTTTTACATGGCGGACGCGCTTGCGCTGAGCTTTCTTTGAAAAGGTCTATTATAAACAACTAAAAAAAGCGGTTTCTAGTCATATCAAGGGCGGATTCAGAGAGGGGCGAATGGAGCGATCGCCCCCCCCCACCAACCAAAAAAAAAAAGGAAAAAATAAAAAACTAGTAAAATGGAAGACCTCAACTGTTTTTACGGTACTTACTTAGTTATTAATTGAAAACTTTTGATGTTGCCTATTGCATTAGTTATTTCTAAAAAATAATGTGTTCGCTATAATACGTAGGCCTACCGTGATTTGCAACTATCAAGTGGAGCCGGACGGGTGGCTAACCTGGACGGAGGACCGCCGGACCCCTTCTACGGTTGAGGGTATTTCAATACGAATACCCCTCAAACTTCCCGGTTATCCTACCTAAGACCCCCCTCCTCCGTACGGATTTTTTGATTCTGTCCTTGGGTCATATTTTTATCAGGTAATGGTGATTTCAATAATAATTAGTCAGTATATGTTTATGTATATGTTTTGAAAAGGTTATATAATTTAAGAAAATTATAGTATAAGCCAGATGTTTATCAAGCACTTTACCTTGTTGTTGGTCAAATTTTTGACGCTATCAAGAAAGAAAGAAGTGGCTGACCTTACCATAAGTTGGAAATAATTCTGTTCTGGTTGGTTAAATCGACATGGGGTCCACAGCATTGTGACCCTTTATCCTAGAATAGACCTCCTTATTTCTGTCATCTACATCGTTACTGATGTCGCGCCGCTGCGCTGCTGAAGGTAGCAATTTGATCGTTACCTATGTAGCACATAATTTTTAATGGTTGTTAATTAATATAATTATAATTAATTAATATGGATGTGGTGAGCTGGTGTAGTGGCAGCGTACCAGCCTCTTAGCCGTGAAGACCCGGGTTCGATCCCCGCACTGTCCATTCGACTTTTTCATAGCTCGTCACCTCACAGAAGGCAATGGCAAACGACTGTGTAGTATTTCTGCCTAGTAATCCCTCTTACATGTGCTTCGGAAGGCACGTTAAGCCGGTGGTCCCCATATCTGTGTCTAGTTGGTACGCAACACATATATGTGCGAGAGGGCACCTACACTCTAAATAGAATATGGCACCGCAAGAAGAAGAATTAATATGGATATGTTACGGACAATAAATACGCTTTCCCTGCTTTTAAAACAAATCAAAAAGATTTTTAACAAAGTTGTTTAGAATTTTTAGGAGAATCTGAATAATATTTTATTTAAAAAATGCTGAGTCTTTTAGATTACCAAATTTTTAAAAAATTTGGCTATATTTACATCGTACTATGTTTGGTAAAATATTTTGTGTAGCTGTTATATTTTTAGCGCTGTTAAGGGCGAACACATTGATTACAAACATATATGTTATTTTAAGTCTATGACGAAAAGAAACACATTGTAAAAAAAGTTTTAAAAATGCAATAGACATGAAGAAAAATACGTATATGTATTTAGTAAACGTAAATATATCTTCTAGGATAAGAATAGCCAACCCGACTTATTAGGCAGCTAGAAAGTGCTAAACAAAACAGCAAACCACGCTACCAGGGGTTTGCACCCTGCTGAGTAAATTGCTTTTAAAATCCCGCTAGGATCAGTTACTAAGAAGGCCCAAAACTAAATTAGTTTTGTTGAAATTCTAATAAGTTAGTTGTCTAAAACAGTAAAAAAGTGTTGTTTGGTTTTAGATAAAGTAGGAGGATAGATTACAATATGACGCCCAATAACATGTTTTAAATTTTAGATCCTAAATTTTGTGGGTCTATTAAAAAGATAAATATAATAGATATCAGTCAAATTAGACTTATAGGCTTCTTATCAACAATGTATTTTGTAGAGTTAATAAAATTACAACAGAATTTAATCTATTTCTTTACAGGGAAAAACATGATAATTTAGCTAGTTTTTTATAGTAACAAAATTGCCGCTAAAATAAATTGCTAGATTATTGTATAATTAACAACTTTTTCCTCTTTTTAAATAATCACCAATTTTTTTTCCTCCCAACTGCTTTAAAAGCAAGTCTTTTTAATAATTACTTACGAAACTATAGATTTTCTCTGCTAGGTGCATCATCATTCTCCACTCATATGTTGTTGTGATATCGAATAAAGCATCCTTATTCAGAGCTCGTATTAAATAAACTCTATTCTCTTTATTTTCTATTAAGAAAAACAGCTAGTAAGTAACCATGATGACTGATTTTTTGCATCAATAAAATAGATCCTTTGTTAATTTGGATTTATAATTCGTAAATTTAAAGTACGGGGTTTGATAAAATTATCCTATACCTGAAGTTTTTTGCGTCTATATACTGCCGGTTTATTACTTTCTTTCAACGAACATCTAACTTTTTAGGAATTTTGACAAAAAAATAACGGGTATTGCAATACACATTTTTTTATTAAAGAATTACAGAATACAAAATATTGTAGTATAATTTTTTTCAACACCTTCCTTTAAATTAACGAGTTATAATTTTAGATTGTGACATAGATTTTGATTTGAAATAAAAAATGAACCAATAGGTTGCGTAGTTTTTTTCTGGAAGCTATTTTTGCCTTACACTTTATTTTTTCCACATTCCTGCCGCCATCTGAAATTTTGAAATATGCCAGCAAATTTTTAAAAGCCCCTTTTCAGACAAATATTTTGACATTTCAAAAGTCAAGATCCATTGACCCAAATTTTGGAAATGCATGTAATATATATGAATATATATATATATATATATATATATATATATATATATATATATATATATATATATATATATATATATATATATATATATATATATATATATATATATATATATATATATATATATATATATATATATATATATATATATATATATATATATATATATATATATATATATATATATATATATATATATATACATATAGTGGTGGTACGAAAATCCAAATTTTGTCATTGACAATAAAAACCAGTATTACCAAAAAACAATCGTGTGGCGCGATATTAGTAACGACAAGTTAATAGGGTTGCTTTTTTTCGCAAAAACCTATCTGGATACCTATTTACAGTTTTTGGAAAACGAACTAACGGATTTTTTAGATAATATAAGTTTACAAGAACGACGTAAATTATGGTTTGTACATGATGGATGTCCCGCTCATTCTGCTAGAATTGTTCCTGAATGGTTAAATGGGGAATTTGGTGATAAATGGTTAGGACAAAATACTGATCCACTGTGGCCTCCTCATTCTCTAGATCTGACCCCATTAGATTTTTTTATGGGGATATTTAAAGCAAAAAGTTTATAAAGATCGATCATTGTAGTGTGTCATATGTAGAGGAGCTTAAACATTCAATACGATTTTATTGCAGAAATATTCCGGCATGTGTATTACTATCTACTGTTAGTGAATTTTACGATCGGTCAATTAGATGGATTGAACGAGATGGTGAACATATAGAGACGCGTCGATAATTTTTTTTGGCCATAATTTTTTTTTATGCGTTTTAAATATTTTTTGTTTTATGTAAATTAATTTTAATTTGTTAATTATTAAGTTATAGCATCGGCACTAACCAAACAATTGCTTTATTGCTTTTGAGATTTGGGTGCGTTTAGTGCATACATAATGCAAACCTTGTGTTGTTAGTTTTAATTCATAATTAGAATAATAATAATATTTACTTTTACCACTTATTTGTTCTTTTCTATGGGTGTCTGCGGTTATTTTAGTAGGATTTGTTTGTATATTAATTTTTTAATAAACATTTAAAATAAAATTTTTTGTACATTTAATGAGTATTTTTTAATAGGCATATTATCATGCTGTTTGACTTGCTAAGTGCACCTAATATGATTATCGAACATGCGTCAACTTTCGGCAATATTTGTATTTTGATTGTGCAATTATTTAAATAAATCCCAAATGTTGCACACTGAATGACCACACTGTATATATATATATATATATATATATATATATATATATATATATATATATATATATATATATATATATATATATATATATATATATATATATATATATATATATATATATATAAATTTGGCTTGTCGATATATGACCTAAAAATGCATTGAATGACGGATTCAATTATTTTTAATAATTTTTGGTTTTACCAGAAATGACATTAACTTTTGAATTTTAAATGGAACACCTTGTATTTTTTTTATCTATTCGATAGAAAATGACATCCCAAATACAATGACACCCCATATGTCAAATTTTGACATTTTTCTTTAGAAATATTTAACTTTTAAAAATTCAATCTGAAGTGCCATAACGTTGTTAAAACAACCAATTTTGAGTAACGAGGCATGACAAAATAGTTTGATTTATCTGACATATTTTATGCCTTTTCCAGAAAGATAAAAAGATTTAAAAAATCTATTTCTAAACATAACCCAAGTATTTCAAATGGAACGATGAGGTATTTAAATCAAAATGCCTTATTAATAAACACAGCAATAACTTTAAATAACTAACTCGCATTTAATTTTAAGTCATTATTAACATCATTGTTTAGCATCAACGTTTTTGTTTATTTCCAAGCCTACCTGACAAAATTGCCAAATGCATAATATGACTCTTTTCGAATGCCACCGACCGGATGTTTTATTAATTTTATAAGCAACATTTACGAGTACTTTACCTATTTTTTTGCTTTTTTAGTGTTGATTTAACTTAAAATATCAAGTGTGGGGTATCAAATTATTCACAAAAAAAGCTTTTTTTAAATATGCCAACGAGCCACCATCGTTCCCTTTGAAGTAATTGAGTTATGTCCAGAAATATTTTTTTAAATCTTTGTACCTTTTTGGAAAAGACATAAAATATGTCAGATGATCAAAACTATTTTTTACGCCTCCCTGACTTAGAATTGGTTGTCTTAACGACGTCATAGCACTCTAGATTAAATTTTAAGAAATTAAATATTTTTAAAGAAAAATGTCATTGTATTTAGGAAGTCATTTCCCATCGAATAGGTAAAAAATACAGGGTATTTCATTTAAAATTCAAAAGTTGAGGTCATTTACGGTGAAACCGGAAATCGTTAGAAACAATTGAACGGGTCATTTAATGCATTTTTAGGTCAAAGAGGGACACGCTAAATTTCATTTTCCCATTTTTTACATCTTAAAAAATTAAAAAGTTAAAGGGGGAACCACCTTTGGAAAATACCTGATATATATATATATATATATATATATATATATATATATATATATATATATATATATATATATATATATATATATATATATATATATATATGGACATAATTATCACACAAACATTCCTTCATCTTCTTACACACCCATCTGATTTATACCATCGATGACCACTGTGAGCTTTTATCTTCCGCCTGAGCATATTTCAAAATCATTGTTATGGAATGGCCCCCATTCTTGATGGTATCGTGTTATTTATTTGGCCGGCCGTTAGCGAGTGTATTTATTTGCATGTCGTTCCTATCAATCTTCAGATATGACGGCGGATTACTAAAACAGACCATTCTCTTGATTGCCTTTCGTTTCTCCTGTATTAATTAAAAATAATGAGTATTCGTATCATTTGGATTGGGATTGTTTTGAATTATTTAAATCGTATGTAGAAACAGTGCTTTATGTAAACGCTAAGAAGATGACTATAAAGGATAAATAATAATGGGCTGTTAACAGAGGATACCGATAATTTTATCAATTATCAGGAGATTTAGGATTCATGTACCTTTAACTCAAGGTATTTGAACACAATTAACTAGAAAACAATATACAGCAAGGCAATATCTTGTTTATTGGTTTTTTAAAACAACATTTGTACAGTTTTTTATTTTTTTGGTAAATACAAAGAAATTCTACTTAATAGATATTTACGTTATATGTCCGGAAAATGAACTTTTACGGTATGACTGAGATCAAGGCCGTAACCAGTGGGTGTAAGATCAGAGAGTCAGAACCCCTCCCACGAATTTTTTACAAAAGAAAAACCTATGAATACAAAGAACTACTACTATAGTGAATAATTTTTAGTCAAAAGGACCGCGGCAGCGATGTTCAGTTTTAGTTCAAGTGTATCGTAGGTTGCAGCGTAAAAGGCAGCTTACACCCCGATGCAACGCAACTCCTACGACCGACTCAAGCAACTAGTTGGACAGGTCGGTCGCACTGCGATCAGTTGCATTGGTTTTTGTATGTATCGTCATTATTTTCTTTATTTTATCACGTTTAATGCGTTTTAACAGTCTAAAAAACCCAACACAAATTTTTAAAATTTAATTTATTTGGTGTGAAATCTATATATTACCATTGTAAAAATCACTTTTATTTAATAGAAAATTTTACACCAACATTTATGAAATACAAGCATTTCTTAACGTTCCCATGGTAACCTAACCCGGAAATAATAAAAGTTATACAATAAGTATATTATAATTTGTTTACTTCTTACAGAAAAACGATTTCGCAACAATTTCTAAACGTACCTTGAATTTTTTTTCCTTCTTTTTTTCTACTTATATTACATACGAATCTAATGTTTTTATGTAACTAAAATTATTTAAAAAAGAAAGTTTGAACCATGCTTAACACCTGGATTTTATAGGGCATAGATCTATGGTAGACTTGTTGCTGAAATAATTTTTTTACCAGTTTTAGTAAAGTAAACTCAATATTTGAAAGTAATTTAATATATTACATTCGAAACTGATGCTTCTATGTAACTAAAATTGGTAGAAAAAAAATTAGACCGTCCTTAAAGCTTAAATGTTATAAAGTATACGTAGACCCTTGTTAGAACTATTGCTGAAATTAAATTTTCTACTGGTTTTAGTAAAGTAAACTCAGTATTCAAAAGTAATATAAGATATATTACATCCGCTGAGCTGAGCCATTTCTGTCTGCAACCACTGATAATCGATCCTAGGCAGCTTACACACTAATCAAGGAAGTTTAAAGGTGTATGGAAGCCCAATGCTATGGCCCATTCGATCAAAAAATGTCCAGCCCAGTATGAAATTAACTATCAGAGTTGGCCCTGCCGATTCTGCGCAGTAACGAAATTCCACGAAATAATTTAATGTGTTGCCTACTTACACACTGATAAATCAGTGTGTAGTTAGGCAACACATTATACTTTTATGAGAGCCGTATTAGTTTCGATTGTTTTGCTTTGTGTGATTATATTTTGTGGTTGCGGAAGTTTTTTGGATTGATAAAAACCTTCTTATTTTAGTGATTAGTGTTTATTAAATTTTGACTATAATTTTGTGTTTATTGTTTGTTACTTATAATATCGTAACAAAATGACTAGAGGTTGTATGGTTTTGTCTTGCAAATCCAAGGGTAACATACCCGGCATTTTTTACTTTGGGTTAGTATTTCTTATATTTAAATAAGGTGCTTCTTATGAGACGTAACGTTAGGTAACCGAATAAATAATAATAATATATCAATTATGAATAAAAGAAAATGAGAATTTCATAGGAAATAGCAGTGAGAAAAGCAAGGCAATCTTAACAATCTTTTAAATGATTTCCACAATGTTTGTGTATTTCTGTGGATTATTAAAAAGAAATAGGGTTTACACTTAGGTACTTTTATTTCATTTAATAATTTGGTACATTCTTTTATAGGATCAAAATTATTAATTACTGGGCAGACCAGGCAAATCTTAATATATACAGGTCCATCTAATTGAATAAAAGAAAGTACAATTTTATTGTTAAGTTCCTTTTTGCTTTTTCTGTATTTGTTTAAAAATAAATTAGATTTTTGGTTTCTTAAACTTACATTATCAACTTTTTAAGTTCGACATACTGTGGACACTTAATATTTTACGGATACTGTTACAATGGATACCTAGGTACCAAAGGTTACTAAGCATTTTTAACCACTGTTATTCTGTCTTATGAATGTTTGTTATTAGTGAAAAGTATATGCCTAAAAAGCAGTTATAAAAAATTTCACTTTTTAATGTACAACCAGAATCTTAGGATTAGATTAAACTCATTTACACTGTCTTGCCCTTCTTTTATCACAAAATTGGTGATAAGTACATGAAACTATCATACAATGTTTGAAATTTATTTTTTAAAAATCGTGTTTTTATTTATTTACAAAGATTTTTGGTAAAAATACAAAACTCCCAAAAATATCGACCATTTAAATAGAAGGCTGAAAAGTGGCGCCATCTATTCTTTCCATATTATATCAGATGATATAAAATCCAATATTACACAATAATTTTAAATATTCTATAGTATCCTTTAATAACCAACAATTTTGTGCAAAAAATAAAAAAAAACAGTGAATGCTTGAATTTGACATTTGATGATGTCAACTTTATAGATAGTAACAAAGAATTATGGAAGTCCGGCTCTGACCAACTATTCATTGCGCAAACTCCGCGGGGCCAGCCCCCCTATTCCCGCTGCCCTGCACGCCTGGACAATTTTGTTCTACAGTATTGGGCTTCCATACACCTTTAACCTTCCTTGACACTAATGCAACGCAACTTATACGACCGACCCAAGCAACTACTTGCATGAGATCGATGTTTTCACATTGTACAAAAGATGCGACTAAAATCTGGTCGTATTTTCGTAGGATAAAGAGAAGACGTTTCTAGGGGCAACCGTATTTTGTATAAAATTTTGAACGCAGGATGTTTGTAGCTGTAAAGGCACTGGCGTACCTGCGATTCTCAAACTTTTTTATCTAAAAATTGAGACATGGGACCCACACCAAATTTTTACCAGATGCTATTGGCTCCAAAGGGAACACTTTGGTAAAGAATATTTTCATTTTGGAATTTACGATGATGATTTTTTACCGCCTCCCCATAGAAAACTTAAGTTTTAAAAGTAAATCCTCAAATTGTATTTTTTTTAGAAATTTGATCAAATTTTTTGGCAAACCCCAAGTTTCGCAAAATTATCTATGGTTTTTTAAAAACCATAGCCAGTTAAATTTTTTTCACTCAACAATTTTCTTATGCATAAATTTCAGATGACTCTAACTAAAAACAATGCAGATTTTTTCGCCTAATTTGGAAGTTGACGATAAAATTTGATTTAAAAAAAAGAGAATTCGCTTTTTAACTTAGAATTTCTCTGGGGGAGGACGGTAAAAAAACATTTTTTTTCGCAAATCCCAAAATGCAAATTTTCTTTATCAAAGTGTTCCCCTTGGGGCCAATAGCATCTGGTATATATTTGGTGTGGATCCAATGTCTCACTTTTTAGATACAAACAAATTTAAAATCCTAGCTACGCCAGTGTGAAAGATTTATTTGTCAACGTTTTTCACATAAAATGAAAAATAACAAATTGTTAAGATTTTTTTGTTATTTTGTTCTCCCGATTAAAAAATGATTATTTTTATTTAAGTAAATATTCTATCGTTTTTCGAGCTTTTGTGGACATTTGAAAACATAACTAAATCTAAAAGTAACTTTATAGCCGATAAACTATTCTTGAGTGTCGGGCCTTGGCATACATCCTGACGGAAACGCACGTCGGTTCTGGGACTGACAAATAGTTATCTGACAAAAATTATCTGGGGTAATACCACGAGTGCTTAAAAATTACCGATAATTTTCATGAAAGCTTGTTATTTATAATTCGTATAACAAGCTTGAATAAAAATTATCTGGTTAATTTTTATGCACGAGCGGTATTTAGGGAGAATATTTCTAGAATGGAGAAATATGGGAGTATTATACTATTAAAATGTTTTTTTGTCATACAATTTTTAATTTCATGCAACATAATTAAAACTATAACTGAAATAGTTTTTTAAATACTTTATCTATTTCTTTATCCTAAACATGACCAAATCGACTCATTTTAACTGATTTTGACGTTCCCAATTGACAATACAAACAAACAGATTCGATTGTTCTGTGTTTGTAAGTAAGTGGAAATACCACGTTGTCTAAGCAACGTGAAATTTCCGCAGAAATTTTTTTGATTTTTAACGCGTCTTATGGGAAAATTTATACATGAGTGAAATATTCACTAGTAATACCATTAGAAGTCAAATTATTTCCGGAAATTTTTTCGAGCTCACGAAGATTTTGAAAATTATTCGTGAGCGAGAAGGAATTTCCTGGCATAATTTAAATTCGAATGGTATTTGGTAAGAAAATTTCACACCAATAAGTATTGACGTTTACAATAAAAAAAAATATTGACAGGGAAGCAATGAAAAAAAATCTACCAATTTTAGATACATAGAAGCTAAAACTGGTAGAAAATTTTATTTCAGCAATAAGTCTACCAAAGGTCTACGTATACTTTATAACATTTAAGCTTTAAGGACGGTCCAATTTTTTTTTCTACTAATTTTAGTTACATAGAAGCATCAGTTTCGGATGTAATATAAGATATATTACATCCGAAACTGATGCTTCTATGTAACTAAAATTGGTAGAAAAAAAATGGACCGTCCTAAAAGCTTAAATGTTATAAAGTATAACATTTATATACAAAACAAAAAATTATTATTTGATATAAAGAATGAAAATAAAATTTATCAGAATACAAGTAACAGACTAAAAAATAAGAATTTTTAACAACATATAAGTAGATGTGGTTCTTAAAATTAAATTAATATGTAAGAAATATAAACAAAATCAGTACAAAAACGATCATAAGCCATGGTGAGGTACTATGTTAATATAATATTGTGACCAAGTATACAGAGGTATACTTGGGGAACATGAATCCCATGATCCATAGGAGTACTTTTTTACTTGCAACACACATTTTAAAACAGATAACCAACCCTCCTTATTTGATACGGGCGTACCTTTTCCATATTTATGAGACAGCATTTTACCGGATTTTAGAACCACCCTCTGATCTTCCAAATCTTATAATCCATGAATCTCTGTACCAATACCTTTTTATTTTCTTTTTCTATGAAAATTATTTTAAAATTTGTTATTGTTGTCCACATGTCCAAGTAATCGTGATGAACGTGAGATCGTGACTCATTAACCTCAAAGAATTGTTTGCATGCATTGTTTGAATGCATATTGAAGTTAAGAAATTTCAATTTTAATAATATCGTGTGTTTGGTACGATTAAATGTTTATAAATCCTAATTTTAAGAAGTGATAAGCAAAGCAAGACCCCAAGACCAGGCTAGTCTTGTGATATTTAAAATCTCTTATATAAAAAGTATCCCTGTATGACATGAAAAATATATTTTCTATTAATCCAACTCTTTTACATTTATATCTTAGTTTTAGGAAGCAATTTAATGGTACCACTACTTACAGTGTTAAACAAAAATAAAAAATTTCTGGATTTTGGAAATGTAAGTGGCATCACTAAATAGCTAATGTTAAAAAAAATTAGGAGTTTAAAAATTATTTTTATCTTCTATAACTTTTGTATCCATAGCTTTTCTCTGTCGTGGACGGTTTCGGAGATATCGAGCTTTCTCGGACCACTGGGTCACAATCTTATTATTGTAAAAACATGTTGTTAACTGTATAAAAGAACAAAGTGATAAAATTAAATTTTTATTTTATTAAAAAAACCTGTTACTCATTAAATAATCGCCTTTTTGGCAGTTCTCGACACATTTTTTGTCATGTCTGTATGAAATACCTTTGTATACTGAATTTAAAAATTAAATATTATAATATTAAAAAAAAGTCGCAGAAGTGCAAGAGTCTTGCAGGTCGGTCTTGGTCTTGCGTAGTCTTGCACTCCTCAGTCTTGGTCTTGCATACCCGTTCTTGGTCTTGGTCTTGCAAGCGAAAAAGTGGTCTTGGTCTTGGTCTTGGTCAGACCGCAAGACCAAGACCGGTCTTGCTCATCACTAATTATTCACCGAATGCTATTTTACATATAGTTCACAATGAAACAAATATTTGAGAAAAGGACAAATAACACTTATTCTTCCTAACCCAGGAAGGAAGGTAAAAAGCTTTTTACTATTATACAGTTTTTGGTCAGCATATTAGAAGGGATCGGAAGCGCACTGGTATTCATTCTTTATAAATAATAATCAGATACTGACATCAAACTATTTCTATGCTTCCTGTACATAAGACAAGCCAATAACAATATAAAATGCAGGGGAATGTCAAAATTATTCAACTTTAACCCCTTATCGTAAGTCCTAGAAACTTGTTAAGCTGATACTTAAAAATTTAAATATTAGTTTTAGGTACGGTAAAACCTAGATAATTGGCTTTACACTACTTCTTAATTTTAAAAACGTTTTTATTGACACTATTTTGCAAAATATCGTTGCCCCTGTGATGCCAAAATAATGTGATTCCGGCAGCAAACATTGTAATCAAACCTGTGATATCCAAATTTGAAAAGTCAAAAACATTTAAAACAAATAAGAGGAGCCCGAGAACAGAGCCTTGAAGCACTTCCGAAATTATCTAAATCTGTCTGGCAACTATATCCCTAAAACCATGGAACTTATTCTTTCTAAGCATACAATCAAAAGCCTTTAGCAAATCACACGGAACCGCCTCTTTTTTATCATAAAGTCCAGATACATGTCGTCAAGCAGGAAAAAATAGCATTTTTAAGGCTCAGGTTATGCTGAAAATTGCCTGATAATGAGAAATATATGCCTGATCAAAAAACCCAACACACGTTTTGACAAGTTTGTCAAGTATTTTTTCTAAAATTTATGTGCATTATTTCATTTTTAGCTTAAGATTTTTAAAATTGTTAAATGTTGTTAAATCGTTAATGTATAATTTCGTATCCAATCTATAATTTTTTTAAATTTATTTTTTGTGTACAAAAGCTATTCGAGCTATATTAGGTTAAAAGAATATGACTTGGACAAAGAGTTTAGTAAAAATATAATATTTAATACATGTTTGAGGTCGAAACAAACAGTAAACCTATAAAAGTCACATTAAAAAAATGTAAAATTTATTTCATTAGGGAAATCACGTGACTTTGACTTTCTTGACGCGAGACGGTATAATTATAGTAGGTGCCATAAATAAATCAGTATTTTAAGCTTCCCTTTTCTAGAGTAATTATAAAACACAAAAGTATTAAGAATATGGAAGTTTAAGGTTAGTTCTCGTAGACGTAGAGCTGGTTACCAACTTAACAAATTTTGTAAGACCTAATCATTTTAAGTTGAACATAGCTATTACCAATACAAACAGGTGAGCCATTGAAGTCCAAGTAACATATAATTCAGAAAAAATTATTCTGTTTTTTTTTTCAAGTATTGCTCTGTGAATAAATTTTAGTGTTGTTAATTATAGGGTGAATAGCGTCCAGTAAGTAAAATATTAAAATTGGCAAACTTTCTTAATCTGGGTGGATAGGTAACGGGTCCATTTCTCAAAATTCATTTGTCACCAAACCTTGTTTGCAACAAAGCGATAGTTTTGTTTGC
The DNA here is from genome assembly GCA_019359885.1 of Listronotus oregonensis. NCBI lineage: Eukaryota > Metazoa > Arthropoda > Insecta > Coleoptera > Curculionidae > Listronotus > Listronotus oregonensis. The sequence goes on from JAHBCN010008062.1 coordinate 23,988, forward strand.
CGTGTGACTTGTAGCGCCATCCTGTTGCATCCACATGTCGTCTGGTCTGGATCAATATCATCCATATTTTGAAACAAATATTCATTAATCATGGTTCAGTAACGTTGTCTATTGACCGTAACGTTATCTCAAGCTTTATTTAAAAAAAAATAAGGTCCGATGATCCCATTACACACTTTCCTTCGACGCAGTGGTGTTTTCACATCGTGTAAAGAGTATGTGGTACGAAACCTATCCACAGTACGACGAATAAATAGCTCAGATGGATGATCATTTGGCTCATAAAATTCAAGAAGTCTTTTATGCGTTTAGCAAACTGATGGTATGATTTTCAGAGTAAAATTAAAGAATTTGGTAACGTTGGTCAAGCGTAAATCTATTTATGATAATTTTCCAAAGTATACTAAAAATACATTTTGTGGACAGCGTCAGATTGACAGTTAAGTCTTACAGTTGTTGCCTTGTAAAATTTTATCAAATCTAAAAAAACACCCTTTATATCATAATAATATTTTTCTGTATTATTTAATTGGATTAATTTAATTGGCGTACTCTACTTAAGGCCAAATATGTACCAAATTGAAAAAAAACATGTGGTTATCGAACCAATATTATAATAAAATGGCTTCCATTTAAAAAACATGCCTGCAGTATCGAAAACTTGTGGCGGCTTTGTTAAATCCAAGTTTGAGTTAATTGGCCACATCGAGAAAATAGCTCTAAGTCAATTTTGATTGGTTTCGAAGGAGCACCGCTAGTATAAAATAAGGTGGTCGTTCGAGTATGCCAAAACGGCCCCATTACTTAAATTGGCCGCCTGCACTCCGCGTAAGGCAACAAGGGCAAATTTCCATGTTAATGAGTGTCGGACGATGCTGCCGAAGTAATTACTGAATAAATATTCCCAGCTTCGATTGTATAGCTTAAATTTTAATTTTGTCGGCTTCCTTTGCGACTGGCTTGAAATATGCCTTCCTACTAAGAGCTAGTTAGACTGGATATTGTTAGGCTGAACTTTTTAAACTTAAGTTCGGTTTTTTTAATGACTCACGTTGATTTGGTAGCGCACAATGGCCTCGGTAAAATGTTTCCATTAGCCATTAGTGCCGTATGGTCCTTTATTATTACTTTGCTGTCAATAAATTTTACGTTTTATGTGAGCTACTGGTTGTAAATATTTTTAAAAATTATTTTTTAGGTAATAAATTTAATTTGTTAGTCATGGAAAAAATAAAACACATTTTTTTTACCGATTTTTTACTTATTATACAAATTAAGTATTACATCATTAAAAAAAAATGAACACATTGTGTTTTTAAGTCTTGTAACATATCTGCGTTAAATACACAAAAAAAACTTTTTATCCCCATGTCGGAGTTATGATAACATAATGCAAAACTTCTACAATTTTTAATTGAATTTACTACCATTAAATACTTTATTTAATAGGTACTCAGGCAGCACAAAGAGATTCTAGCGATATCCTAGTGTCGAATTTTACGAATAGATGACTATTTTTCATTTTATTTTAACGCCAGATCTTTCACTTTGTTTGCTTCTTCTTCCTTAAAGTGTTTAGACTTTAGTAGATGCTGCGTGCAGATTGCATACGTTTTCCCTTTCTTACCAAACCTTTAAGAAAAATATACTGGTTAAATTTAGATTTTTATTATTTTATAAAGATTTAGAAGGAATCTTTGCAAAATGTGTTTTTGCAACAGGCCTAACTATGTAAGTCTCTATGTAGCGCACATTGAAAAAGCAGATAGATTACAAAAGTATAGTTGATGCAAGCTAAAATTTTTAAATTAACAATGCGAGTATATTGGTAAATTTTGTTTTTCGGATTTAAGTTGGCCGACTTCAGAATTTTATTCAGAATCGTACTGAGGAAAGAATCAAAATTATAATGTCTTTAACAAATTGTAGTATAGATTACAATTCTAAATTTATCAGTATTTTTTACTTGCATATTTCATATATATATAATATATATATATATATATATATATATATATATATATATATATATTATATATATATATATATATATATATATATATATATATATATATATATATATATATATATATATATATATATATATATATATATATATATATATATATATATATATTATATATATATATATATAATATATATATATATATATATTATAATGGGAAGATCATTCAGATGGGGATCTCGGAAACCGTAAGAGATACGAAGTCGGTTAAATTATGGCAAAGTTGCGCATTTAGGTGCCTAACAACATGCCGATTAGAAAGTTGTAAAATTCTGAGTACTTCCGGAGATATCCGGAAAAACCGAAATTTGCTGATTTCGTTTTTATTTTTTTCTGACGTTATTTAAAGAGATATGGAAAACAAAAGACACTTTCTCATGGCCACTTCTTAAGCTCTACAAAACAGCGTTGAGAGATTTTCTGTACGACGTTTCGTTTTCGTTAGACCATCATCAACTCTATTTTTTTAAATACGGAGCTGGGTTTTTTATTTAATTTTTTTGAACCTCTTATTATCCCAATTACAAAAATGTATAACACTTAATATTTATTAACAAATATGGAACGCCCCTATAAGAAATGATGTGTGTTCCTTGTCTTACTCATTGTCTCTTATGGAAAATATGTTTATTTAACAGAAAAATATTAAGTGTTATACATCATTGTAATTGGGATTTTAACTGCTTTAAAAAAATGCAATAAACAATTAAGTGCCGCATTTAAAAAAATAAAGTTGACGATGGTTTAACGAAAACGAAACGTCGTACGGAAAATCTCTCAAGACTGTCTTTTGTTTTTCCATATCTCTTTAAATAGCGTCAGAAAAAAATTAAAACGAAATCAGCAAATTTCGGTTTTTTCCGGATATCTCCGGAAGTACTCGGAATTTTACAACTTTCTACTCGGCATGTTGTTAGGCACCTAACATAATTGCCATAATTGCCATAATTTAATCTACTTCGTATCTCTTACGGTTTCCGAGATCCCCATGCATGCACTCAATCTGTGGCACCCTTTTTATATATATATATATATATATATATATATATATATATATATATATATATATATATATATATATATATATATATATATATATATATATATATATATATATATATATATATATATAGGGTAGTATTCTTTTCATTAAACCATAAAATAAAAAGTTCCGTTTCTGCTACGAAACTAAAAGAACTCAAGGAATCTGAAGCAATTCCTAAATTTTTATAGCATTACGGACAAGAAAACGAGCCTATCCGAGGTGTTACAGAACGTTGTAAGAAAAATTTAAGAAGAGATTCTACATCTAAAAATATGAAAAAAAGTTTATGATACGGGATTTTAAAGTTTTTTCTCAAAAACTCTTGGAGATATTGGGATAAGTTTTGGGTATACGCAAATGTATAATTATAGTTCACATTTACATGTACAAAATTGTTTTCTAAGACACTTACATTAGTGGCGTTCGTGCCGGTAAGTCCTTATTTTAGCGAAAAAAAGCCTAAAGTCAGTTTAATTCTGCTCTAAAACTACCTCTTGGACTTTTTCGCTCTGACTCACTTTTTTCGAAATAAAAATCAAAGTACACTAAGCTGTTTTTTGGAATTATTTATAATTTTATTATTTTATTTGTACTAATTGTTCAGGAATAATGTATTCGATATTTACTTTAGATCAGTCTTTCTCAAAGTGGGCGATAACGCCCCCTTGTGGGCGCTGGAGACCTAGAGGGGGGCGGTAAGAAACCCAGAAAAAATTGGGGGGCACTGATGTGATTTTGGGGGGCGATGGGTGATTTGTAACTTCAGCTACTTCATATGTTAAAATTCACTGAAATTAAAATCCTACACTACACAACATCCATTTATTAGTTCTAATTTTTATCCTATTTTATTGTATAAATATAAATTAAAAATATATTAAATATTTAATATTTTTAATGCGTTCACAACGCTATTTATGTCTTAAGATATTTAGTAATAGGTATCAAATACTGAAAGATATTCGTGTCTTCGAGTGTGGCAGGTGAGGTGCCTACCTCCGAAGACACGTGTAAAAAATATGTATATATTGTTGCGGCCAAGCAGAGCACTTGCCCTACGCGGGATTTTTTTGTGCACCTAATCTGGTAAAAATAATAAAAAAACATAAAACTAAAATTAGAAGGTTTAATTATAATTTACGTGTGGCGGGAACAAATATTGTACGATTTATTTGTGCAATCCTGTATTTTAGTCCGTCAACGTTCGTCGGTCCGTGTTTGTGGAGTGCAGGTGCTCAAATACACAGCCGCGGCTCGATACCGTCCGACGACTGACGTGACTAGAGGTGTGTCGATCGCAAACGACGAAAAAGAACGAATCAGTGCACTGATTCGAATAAATAAATTCCCTGTTTTCAATGGATTCAAATCGTTTTTGAGCCACTTGCTCGATCGCTCTGCGATGAATAACGAATCTAGTTTGGATGATTCGTTTCGTCACTAAGTAAGAGTCGGACTTGAACTCAAAGATTCGGTAATTCGATATTTTATGGCGGCAAATCGGTCGTTTTTGTGCTACGACCTGACTAGTGGCGAGCGGTCTGTTATATTTCGATTTTGCTCACATTACCAGAGGTGTATTAGGCAAACAATTTATGCGTATTGTTCAAGTCAGTTTTGACTATATACCCATTTGGCAATTAAAATAACTTTTTGTAATATGTTTTAACTATTCTTTTGAACAAAGACTTAATTTGGAGATACATTTGAAGGTTTTATTAATTACAGTTTTTAAAAGTTTTATTCCAAATATATTATTTAAAATAATAATTTTACCAAAATGAAATAAATGTAAATAATTTCTTTATTTAACCTAACTATCACATTTTTTGTGGAATTCAAAACCGACCGAATCCGACCGGCATCATAATAAAGTGAATCAGTTGCGAACGAATTTTTGCAAGTGAATGAATCAAATGAATGGATTTAGTAAAAAGATTCGAATTCCCCACCTCTAGACGTGACGTTCCGCTCGCATGCACGCATCGCACTCGCTCGCCCTCCCGCCACTCCGCCCACTACCCCGATACTTAATATTGTAAAGTTGAATTATTATTGCTTAATGCTGATTATTGTTAATTTTGAATAAAGTATACTCTTAATACTGTAAAAAAAAGTGTCTTTTAGAATATAGGTTTAATTAAACTCCAGGCGAGACTAATATGTTATTGGGATTTTTAAGGTAAAAAAAAATGGGGGGCGCTACAAAATAACTGATTTTCAAAGTGGGCGTTAGACGAAATAAGTTTGGGAACCTCTGCTTTAGATCAAATGCTTGAAATTACTTTCCTCTGCTTTAATGCATGCTGTAAATCGCCTTCGCATATTTCTTCTGACTTTCGAAATATTTGAGGTCTCTGGCGCATTATTTCACAAGCATTCGTAACGCGTTTAACTAATGCAGCATCGTTCGCTATCGAAGTGGAAAACACCAGATGCTTTAGATGCCCCCAGAGGTAGAAATGGCAGGTATGTCAGGTGATCGGGGTGGCCAAGAAATAGGCCCGCCCCGACCAATTTAATTTCCTTGGGATGTAAAGTTTCAATAATCTCTTACATTGCGACTAAAATGAGCAGGCGCTCCGTCGTGCCTAAACCATAAATGTTACCTAATATAAAGAGGGACAGCTTTTAGTAGGTTGGGTAAATTGTCTTGTAAAAAATGCAGGTACGTTTGTCCGTTTAATCGTCTGGGTAAAATAAAGGGTTTAACCAAATTATTTCGAACTATTCCTGCCCACACATTGATTGAAAACTGCTGCTGATGTCGTAACTGATGAATAATATTGGATTTTCATCCGCCCAGTGTTCATTGTGGAAATTAAAAATTTTATTTCTGGTAAATAAAGCTTTGTCCGTTAACAAAATAAACGAAATGAACTGCCGATCTTCAGCATTTCTTTGTCGTAACCATAGGCAATACTGCAGTCTGGCTGGATAGTCTGCTTCAGAAAGGGCTTGTACTGTTTGTACATGCCCTTTCTGGCATGTAAGCAATAGAGCTGCTGCTCATAGAGTATTCGCCATACGTTAACGTCGTTGGTATTCCCCAATTCGTTTGCTAGACGCCTTGTATTTTCTTTAGGATTTTGTTCGACCGCTCTTCAAACATTTTCCACATTTTCCACTGTTTGAGCAGTCCATGGCGCCCCACAATCAATAAAATTACCTGTTAGTTTTCCTATTCCTCTCAAAAGTCTATGAACCCTTTTAAATGTGTTTGCACAACGTAATTGACGGCCAGGAAATGCATCTTCATAGAGACGCCTTGCTTCGTACGAATTTTCATTCGCTTTGCCATACATAAAATGAATATCTGCCAATTTCTCAAACGAATAATTCATGATCGAACGTTTTTATTTGCTAGAGAACGTATTACAAATTAACTGAGACAACACAAATTCAAGTTGCTAGGTACTTTATGTCATTTATTTTTGTTTGATTAAAAATTCGGATAAAATTGAAATGACGTTTACAGACAATGCCAACTAGATACATTACTATTTTTTAATTAAGATTTCGAAAACAGCTTATTATACTGATTAATAAATGGTTTTTTATTTCGAAAATGGTGAGTCTGGACGAAAAAGTCCAGAAGGTACATTTAAAGCAGAATTAAACTGGATTTAAAAAATACTAATTTTTGCGAAAACCAATGGCGTACAGTTTTCTTTGCTAAAAATAAGAACTTACCGGCACGAACGCCCCTGACGAAAGTAAACAATTTTGTACATGTAAATGTGACCCATAACGATACTTTTGCGTGTACCAAAACTCATTTCAATATCTCCACAGGTTTTCGAGAAATGTGAAATAAACTATAAAAGATGAAAAACTTTTAACACCCCGTATCATAAAAACGAAGCATTTCCGGTCCCAAGTTTATATAAACTTTTTTCAGATTTTTAGATGAAGAATCAATAAGAGCGCTTAGGTACGTAAAAAAATTCTAAAATAGTGTACACCATTTCTGAATAACAAATAAACCTGTTATGTTCTTTTATATTCGCAGGAAACCTATTAATTCTGTTTAAAAGAAGTTAACTTTGAATAATACCTGTCTAATTGAAATATCCTGATAAAATATCTTACTATAAAGGATGGTTCAATATCCCCTATTTTCATGCAAATTTACTATTTTTTTAAAGATCAGTATTGAGTAAGTAGATTTAATCCATCTGACATAACTTCTTTCGCTGATTCCTATATTAAAATAATAAAATAAATAAAACAAAACACTAACAATAATTTATTTATTCACTATCATTAAAATAATAGGATACTTATATACTATGAAGAAAATTTATCGAATTCCATTAGAGGATTTTACAAGAAAAGTAAAGAAGTAAAAGGGATATTGTGCCTTTTTTAGATATGAATAGTCAATATTTAAAGTGAACGAGTAAATTCTTTTTTTTTTTAATCTTAAGATAGCTCATGTAGACTTGAGAGCTAAATAGGAACGTATTGTGACTGTTAGGAGTTGTCAAGAGATATTTAGTTTAATCATATTGGACGTATAAAGGTTTGGTCCGATTATAAGGAAAATATGGCCCTAATAAATTCAAATTATTTTTAAAAATTCTTTTACCGATCTAAAAACAATGAAACAAAGGAAGCCGCTTGTCGTTATGCAACGCTAACACATCGATATGCTTCTTAAGCCTGTGATTACGTAGCAAGTCGACGCACCCAACCAGAGCTTGGGCCCGTTGGGGTTAGACAGACCCGGAAAGGGCTAATAGCGTCGTAAGAGTACGCGCTTCAAGTAAATAGACCAATGAAATGGGTCGCATCGGAGGCCGTACGGCGGAAAGCGAAGTCAAAGTGCTAACAATGCAGTAAGACCTCTGGCTTTTAATAAGCAAGCAATGTCTGAAATTTTCTTGCATTTTGAGCAAATTACCGAAATGTTTTATTTAAATAATTAGATGGAATGTCAGTTTCCATGGGAGCTAATGCTACTTTCTCCGTGTTAGCACAAGAAAATTGGCTCACATCTTTTCTTAAGGTTTTGTACAAAGTGTACATTTTTTAGTTAAGTAAAGCTACTCAAGTATTTTTTTGTGTCAAATGTAATTTGAGATGTTTATGTAAAGTTCAAAGGTAAAGCAAAGGGATTAAAGGTGATTGCAAAGGACTGTACCAGGGCAGGAGCTAGCTGGAGTGAATAATAAAAGTGATTTGTGAATGGTATGCTTTGGAGATTAACAAAGAGTTAAGGTAATTTCCGAACTTATTGATAAGATAGTTCATCAATAATTAATACCGGGTGTCGCCAAAACTCTAAATAATTTCTAACTTGGACTTTAAACCTTTTAACTTTTATAGTGATAAACAAAACAACCTCAAATAAAATAAAATTAAAAAAAATTTTTTGCTAATTTAAATTGAATCTTTTGTTGATTTTTTAAGTAAATTTCGTAGTTTTCTCCTCTCACATTTTTTAAAAATTAAGCATTGATAAATTTGTGTACAGCTGATATTGTAACTGGATAAAAAGTTAGGTTTAATTTTCCTAACTTCCTGAAAAATGAATTAAGACTATTAGTGTCTAGTGAAAGAGTAAATTCGTACATTTTTCTTTCTTCTATAATTTTTTTAAGTAAACAAAATTTAAAAAGGTTTGTTAGGGGGAATTTTTTCTTTTTAGACACTATAAAGCATAAACAAAAATTGAGTTGCTGATACGCCCCATTAGCGTATCAGAAGAATTTTGTGGTATAATAATTCATAAATTTGTTGTAAATAAAAGTTGTATATATTTATTTTATTTTAGTGTCTCATTTAGCAATAGTCATTTTACAGGGCATCTAAACCTTAAATTTGCACCTGTTGGGCGGCAGTTCATATTTAGCCGATAGCAGAGTTTGGCGGCAACTACTTATGGTGCGGAGGCGTATCAATTAACGTTTCCCAATTAATGCCATTGACTTTAAAGAAATAAAAGGGTTAATAAGAAACAAATTTGTAAGAGCAATTTTATGATTGAATATGGATTTTGGGTGCCTAAATAGATTTCGTACTAGTTGTTACTAGTTACATACCCGACCAGGTATAACTACCTTAATTGGATTTGTAAGAATGGTTGATAAAACTTGTTCATATCTGTACTTTCGTTAAGAAATGTTAGTAAATATAAATACAAGCGTTATGCCCTTCAACAAGAGCTAAAGGGGATCATATTTATAACTTTTCTTGCATTAAAGAAAAAAATATAAAATAGTCATCTTGTATATTTTTTTCTATAGAATATTTGGGAAAATAATTTAAACTTAAAAAAAGAGATACGACATAAAATAAATAGGTTTTTGGTGGGTGATTGCATTTTCGTTTGCAGTAAAAACAGAATTAATTTAATTATGTTTCACTTTAACACACACTTTTACACACTAGTAATAAAGATTGGTATATCACATTTATTTTTAAATATGTGGAAATCCACAAGTATGGCACTGTTTATTCCTCGTTAGATGACCCTTCTTAAAGCTAAATAAAAAACGCAGTGGCTACAAAGACCCACATCAGTTGCTTAAATTGTAATAATACTTTTTATTTGATCAGCAAATCAGTTCAAGAAGTATATTTACAAAACATCACATAATTATTGTTGGTGTTGCGTTCTATACGTCATTTTTACTGCACCAGTACGAATAAAAGGTAAATATTTAAATATAAATCCCTCCATATAAGTATTATTCCACTAGATCGACCTACAAGGTCGGGGTATTATTTATCACCAGGATATTAGCGCCTCGAGTAGGCCCGGAGGCACGCGGCTCCGGAGCGCTCGGATGACAAACGGGCCATGTGTTTCCGGGTAATGAGGAATCCGACTGTACGGGCGCAATTGTCACCGTGCACCGCCGAGTTTATTAAGGTGCAATAACTCTGATAACAGCTGCGCTTTATGTAATGGCGTATAACAACTCTTGGAACAGTGAAAAGTGTATGAAAGTTCGGCACCGAGTGGTTGCTCTGTGGAATTCTGCCACGCCAATTTAATTATCTAATGTCCTGCTATATTTTGGTGAATTTATGCAAAAGAAAACTAATTGTTGGATTTTATAGTGTAATTCCTAAAAATAAAAAGAAGTTTAAAAGATTTAATAGAAAAAAAACAGAGCTTCAACTTTTATTTGTTAGCATAACTAGTAAACTTGTATTAGATTTTTTTTTTCAACTAGATGGCACTAGCATTATTTAAGTTTACTTTAATCCGATTAAGAAAGGGTTCAGCGTATTACTATATTATCAAAGAGTTTAAGGGGCCTAAAGTGAATGTGACTATTTTTAAAAGGGATAAAACATGTAAACAATATGTTTAAGCATATTATTTATCTCATTAAAAAAACTAGGCCTAAATTTTTATACATATATAGGTTGCAATGAAAATTAGGTATCCTTTTAAGATATGAATTTGAAATTTGGTTACGCCCTATATCACTCAATAAGCGCACTTTTGACAGTATTATTTCCTTGGTACTACTTTTAATTTAACCGAAAACGATTACAACTATTTTACTTTAAATCAGTGGCGTTTCGTAAGGGAGAGCCCTGGGGCGTCGTCCTTCCAGAAAAAAATTATAAACCGCTGCATGTAAGCTTTAGGTATACTTTTTAAGTACATCCTGTGTGGTTTAAAAAAAATCACTTAAAGGTTGTTTCTCTTGACGTCATAAACTACATGTGCAATTTTTAAGAAAATCCAATGAAAGTCAAAGCCCCATGTTAGTATTTCCCCTCATTTTTTCTAGGTTTTTTAATAACAATGAATTGTTATTGTTTTTCTTCAGCTGGAGGATTTATCAGAACTTGAAGACATCGTTGTGAGATACCACGGGGTCAATATCCTTACTGTAGTTGGGGTCAGTACCCTCTTTGTGACTCATCTCAGGGGATTCGGCTACCTTATGTACCGAACAGGGACCGGACAGCTCCCCGCGTCTTGCTTTGTCCCTTAGACGGTTTTTTTCCTCTACATTGATTACGTAATTAGTCCCTCTTCCTTTCTGACCGCGAAACGCGGCAAGCCGTCGCGCGTCACGCTTTATCCTCCGTTGTTTAGCGTTTTTAGTGCATTACCAGTGCCACAGGTTCGGGCATTTCGAAGTCCGAATAATATTGGAGTCTGTCGGCATTATTCAGATCTGCTGCAGAATCCCCGACCCCTTCCACACCATATTGGAGCTCTTTCGGGACTTTAACTCCAATGTCCTGGTGTACAATGATTTTCGGCGGTGGCGACCTCAAAGTGGCGCCCACTTCTTGCTGCGCGTTCCAGGGTGGTTTACACCCTTTGACCAGGCTCTCATCGGGTTGTATGGGGTCTCTTTCGAAGCGTGGGACTCTCCTCTGTCCATCTGCACTTCCCTGTGGGCTGGTTAAAGCCTCCACGGGCTACCACGTCCCTACAACTGCCGATATGGGGAATTCACATCCTGTCGCTGCGTTTTCCTCCACTTTTTCCGTAACCAGGGTTGTAGCCGGGTCCTCTAGGTCCTGAAGAGTAGCTAGTAGATCTAGGTCCCCATTAAAGTTGGTTGGAAGGGCGGTTGACGTCCCTATCGGTCGTGGCGGGTGTTAACCTGTGTCCTTATTAGCCCCCAGCAATTGTCTGCCTGGCGCCCTCTATAGTACAGTACTGTTTATTTCCAGCACTGTCACACGGGGGTAGGGACGCAAAACTCTTAGCCGCTAGCTGGCGTCGGCGCTGTTGTCGACGGAGAAGAGTCTTGTTCCGGGCCCGTGTAGCAGAACTGGGGGTCCGCAATTTTCCCACTCCCTCGACGGAATCGGCTAAGGCCCGTGGGCGCCGAGACGACAAGGTAAGTGGCCGCTATTCTACCACTCCCTCGGCAGAATCAGCCAAGGCCCGTGGGCGCCGAGACGCCGAGGGAAGTGGCGTGGTGCTAAGGGTGTACATCTCTTGCTGCTGGGAGTGAATAAAAGAATGTTGTTCGGCTAACTTTTGCAAGTTGATTCTCACCAAATCTGCTACTTCATTACAAACTTCTTTGAAATTACATTTAGACATGTTTAAAAAGGTTTCTTTTCTTTAATTTTGAACAATTACAAAAATTTATTTACAAAGGTGTGAGATTAGCCGGTGGTGTTCTTTCCCCCAAGCTGATTTTGCGGTAAACTCCCGGAATTTAACCAAATAACTTTAACGGTTCTTGTGAACCAAGTCTCGGCTCACCGACTAGCCGGGATTTAAGAAGATTTAAAAATAAGTAACAGAAAAATAACACAAAAATATCACAAAAACTAAACAAAGCACTATTCTTAATAAAAACAAACAAAAACTAAACACTAATAGTGGTTGAAGGCCGCAAACACCAAGAACTAAACGATTAAATTTTCACACAAGTTTTTACACTAGCTCAAATAACTCGAATTTTGCCAGAAAGCTTTAAGGAAGTCCCACAGAGAGAGATGTGCACCCTTACTGTATAGTATTTTTCAAGATATAAGAAAATGACTAAAAGTCTCGACTGCTTCTGAGTGCCTAAAAACCCTCAAAATTAGCATTTCATGGTACTATTAGGGTAGGTTGACCTAATTATCGTACCCGACCGTACAGGGTCGTATTTCTACCTGACCGAAATAAAATATATATGTATTCATGATGTCGTATTTGCCTCAGGTTATATCTAAACGTATAGGGTAAAGTGCGGACCTGAAGTATTCTCACCTCTGTTGGCATGGCCGTAAAGGACCACTTTCGAGGATTTTTATTGCAGTCGAAGATAATCGATGTGTCAGTCATTTTCTTATATCTTGAAAAATACTATACCGGCGGCTGAAGCTGTCGCAACGCCGCTCCGATACGCACTGCCGAATCCCGTAACAGTTGATAGAGATTCATCAGATCTGAACCAGAAGGAAACAGGCAGACCAAAGTTTATTTTAAAACTGTAACTATTTTACGAAATAACTAACTGCTATGGGACCTTTTACACACTGTATTATTTTGGGTGCACATTTTTAAGCAATCAAGTTAAGTAAAGTACCTACCTAATTTAAATAGTGTTAAAGTAATTTTGTTACTAATCAGAGATTTTCATTATTTGTTTAATTTAGAAATTATTTTTAAGTGTGTTTAAATATAAGTTACTTAGAAACACATTACACTGGCATAGGTATGGAGGGGGGATAGCGGGGGTAATTACCCCACCCCAGGAATGGTAAAAAAATATTTTAGGTTTTGTAAATTAATATCTGCAATAAGGCTTAAATTACAAATTAAAAATTAAAAGTATTTGAAAAAAAAATTATGGATCTTTTTATATAAGTTTCTTAATATTAAATGTTAATTGCTTAAATATACAGTAAAGCGCACCGTACTGCGAACATAGGAGGCTCCTGGGCGATTTTGGATGTACCCAATTCTAAAATACCAATAATAATTTTGTGGCTTGTATTTCAATTTCCGTCTCGTTTCCTCACGTGGTTCATTTTTGGTTGGGACTGGTGGGGAGTGCGGTGATAAATTCGGAAGAATTATCTGCCCAGTTTAGTTCTGTACTACGTTTTTATTTTTAGTAAGAGGATGCAGTGTTTATAGGCAAGTAGCAGGAGCTAGCTAGCGTCAACCGACTTCGATCGGATTTCTTATCAGCCATAAATTTAAAATTAGTTGCTTACGGGACCGCAACGTTTGCTATGGTCTTAAGAACCAAACAGTTTTTCCTAATAATATAATTTTCTCAAATAAATAATGGAACGTAGAAGATATTCTTAAAAAAATAAATTAATGTGCATTCACAGAATAAAAAAAGAAAAACTCTTTGAAGTTATCGAAGATGCTCAAATAAACCACCTTTTTGAGCCAAACAATAACCAAGATTGTCATAAAACGCCTTCTGACATTTTTTGCTAGAATGCTGAGGGAAATAATCCTAAAAGAATTTTCAATTTATAATTGCAATTCTTGTAGATTATTAGCCCTATTCTCCTGGAAACCATAAATTTGTTATTTTACGTGACCCAAGAAAAAAAATCATTGTTATTTTCCATTTCCATTACAGTTTCACAAAATTGCATTCGTCTAAAATGATCATCAGAGAAAATTTCATAGGTTTTTCTTACTTTGTAGGATCGGTATCCATTTTTTCTCAGCACTCTACCCACTGATCTTCTGCTCAAATTAACCTGTTTTGCAATTGTATTAATGAAAATTGTAGGATTTTAATAACACTTGCCACTACCATAATTTCCTTCATTTTCCTTTCGTTGTTTTCTTCTGGGACACTATCATGTTTGTGTTTTTTGGAGATAACAAAAAAATGTCAGAAGGTTTTTAATGACTCGGTGAATAGTGGAAATCGGGAGTCGGCCTGGTTGGAAATAAATTAATAAATAATTCCTAATTCCCCTAACAGGATTTTCACGGTGATACCATTTAATAATTTTAATTTTCTCTTCCAGTTCGTAAACATCCATTATTAATAATTATTTTTTATTAAAAAAAAATTTTTGGTCGCAAATAATCGACACAGTAAAACTTTAGCTGTCGAGCGTTCGATAGCAAAGAATTATTTCAGGAATAAACGTATTGAGTTGATCGCTTTGCCGGCCGACGCGCGTCTTATGAATTTGTTTACCGAAAATTATTGATCGATAAGCAATGCGTGCGGCGTTTTTAGGTACATCCAAAATGCTCCAGGATTGTCCTATGTTCGCAGTCCTCTGCGCTTTACTGTATATATATATATATATATATATATATATATATATATATATATATATATATATATATATATATATATATATATATATATATATATATATATATATATATATATATATATATATAATATATATATATATAAATTATCATCCCCCCTCAGAAAATTAAATTATCTACGCCACCGCACACATACTTGTTTTAAGTGGATAGCTATTAGATTTTTTATATAAGATTGAGACCATGCCTAGTTAAAGTGTTTAATAAAAATATTACTAAGTAATATTAATATAAAAAACAACGATTTTCTTAACTCTTTTAAAATATTACTCCCTATTCTCCCTGAAAGTTAGGAGTAATTGTCACTTTTATTTACTATTTTAAAGTATTTAGTAAATTAACATTCTTTTTTGTTTATTTAATACATGAAATATATTTCATGGCCTTTTTGTTACTCTATGGGAATGCTCAACTGTCTAGTGAAATATATCATTTATTGATAAAAAAAATTCAATATGTCACTTTATATAGCATCCAGAAATGTTATAAAGTAAAATGTATAGAAGTAAAATAAAAAAAAATACATTCCGGTCCATTTTGTATACAGCTATACATTGTTTTTATCAAAGTACCACATTTTTATTTTCTTTCAGGGCACTATAAATTAAGTATTGTACTTTGAACAGGGTGACCCATATAAAATAAACCAATACCAATGATCGATATACCTATGTACAACCAATACATTACTGGGAAACCTAAAGAAATATGAAAATAAGTTAAATACAAAATTTGTTTAGTAAAATGTGGCATTTTAATTTTAAATGGAACATCCGTTACAATGTATATTTCGATTCTACATAAAATTTAAAACTTTTTGGCCATGCCCAAAGTTAATAGTATTGGAATAATAAAGAGTTAAATATCGGTATTTTTGAACGTTGACGATTTACTTAGCAAAAAGCAATTTGAATGAATTTTGCATTCCTATTTTAACAATTCAAAAATTATCTAATACCAAGTACCAATAACAGATGGTACTATACGGTACAAATTTGGTACCATCATGATACTACTTATAGTTGGCATCATTAGATAAATTTTAAAAAGTAAAGATAGAAATCTCAAGTAAATTTTGCTTTACCGTATACTGTTTTTACTTAGTAAATCATGTAACTCCGAAACAACTCACATTTATTACAGGAATATGAATAGCCAAAAGGTTTAAAATTTAAGGAAGAATAGAGTATACCAGTGGCAGCAGGTAGAATGAATCACCTGTATATATCAAAATACTAAAAAAATCATTTCACTAAAAAACTTTTAAATTCGACTTTTTTGTGTCTTATAGGTTTTTTAAAAGTATAGTGGTTCATTTTATATGATACATCATGTTCATAAATACTTATTTTGCTTGTGCATTATGCACATTTTAGATTCCTGGATAGTATAAAAATTCATTTTATTGCCATTTAGAGAAAAGTAAAGTCATGCCATCATCTAAAATACATATTTTCGGTAATACTTATTTAATGATGGATGCCATCACATTATTTGCAACACATTGCTGACAATACCATTAAATTAAATGTATATAGCCAGCAAAAAGTTTTATATCTATATATATATATATATATATATATATATATATATATATATATATATATATATATATATATATATATATATATATATATATATATATATATATATATATATATATATATATATATATATATATATATT
>JAHBCN010008063.1:0-40434 GCA_019359885.1 Listronotus oregonensis
CTATGTGTATAGCTCATCGTTTAAATATTTTTTTTCGATTGAAATAATATTAAAAAAAAATTTAAAAGACATTTTCTTCAAATCATCTTGAGAATATCTAACTTTTTTTTAACATAAAAAATGTTTTCTTATAGTTTTTTTTCAATTTAATTATTGTTTAAACTTTATTTTAATTATATTTTAAATATAAATTTAATAAAACAATAATTTAAATAAGAAAAAGCCAGAAAAAGTAAATACAATAAAAATTTTTTAAAAAATTTTAATTTTAAAAAAACTAAAAAAAAATTCTAAACGAAATTTTTTTTTTTAATTTTATTTTTAAAATTCAATAATAAAAAAACAAAAGGGGCATAAAATGCCCCACATAAATTTTGAAATGTTAACCCGGTTTTAAAAACCGGAAAGGGGGAAAAAAAAAAGTTAAATTTTTTTAAGTTAAATTTTTAAAGGGGACAAAATGGGACGTTATTGTTCAAAAAAAAAAAAATAAAATATCCGTGCCATCAGTATCACCCATTACATTAAAAACAGTATATTAGTTTGTTTTTTTTAATAAATAAAAAAATTAATTAATTTTTAGGTGGATCATAGCTGTATATACGTACCAAAAAAATTTTGTTATCAGCAAAATTTTTTAATAAAATTTTTTTTTTATATCTCCTTTATTACTTTTTTATTTAAACGTGTATATAAGCTTTTTATAGAGCTTCAAAAAAAGGATATTTTTTTTTTTTTTTTTTCCCCTTTTAGTTTTTAAAAAAATTTTTTCGTTTTTTTTTTTAAAATTTTAACTTTAATATCTCAAAACCTAAAGAGCTAAAAAAAATTTTTTTAAAAAATGTAGTTTTTTTAGCCCATTAATTTACATTATATTAGGCGTTTTTTTTAAATTTCATCGATGAATTTGATAATCCTGTTTCATCAAGTCTTTTTTTAAATTAATTATGGAAAAGCGCTAAAGATGGCCGTTTTTTAGTATATATAACAAGGAAAAAACTAGCGGCATAGTCCAACCATCTGTGACATGCGGGTCGGAAGAGGAAGGAAGTTGTAAACCAAACATGACGTATTCATTCAAAAAAAAACAGCGGCGTGCGGTTTTTTTAAAAGTTCAGGAAATTTTTAATTTGTTTAAATGAAATAATGTGTACAGATACATTTATGTTTTATTTAAAATATATTTTAAATGATGGTCGTCACCAAAAATAAAGGCATTTAAGCCATCAGTAACAATTTCAAAAAAATTTTTTGGAAAGTTAAAATTGCGAAAAACGTCCTCATCTAATCGGTTTTTTTTTAAATTTTTGTTGTTGATATTTTCGTATTTCATGTATATATTTGTACCTCCAATGTAATATATTAGGACGCTCCATTAATTTTTTTTTTTTTTGAAATTTACGCCAAAAAAACCGTTTGTTATTAGTAACGTCCAAGTGTTTCCCTGGGAAAATGAAAAATTTAAATCTTCTCGCAATTTTTGCAACAATTTTCTACTTGTCAGGACAATTTTAATTTTTTGATAAAACCTATTTATCATATGTCGTATCACTTGAAAATAAAATTTTTATTCTTCTCGACAAGAGAAAGACGCCCGTTTTTTTGGACTGGATAACATTTGATTGGGGGTTTTTTTTTCAACCGTTCCTTATCTTCTTTTTAATTTTTCGTACAGTTGATAGGGAACCCCCGGGGAAAAAAGATACCGATCAAGCTTACGTTTAAGTGGAAATTTTAAAGAATTGCTTGCGGCTTTTTCATCAAAACCCCAAAAAAAAAAAAACAAAAATAAAATGGACAAAAGTATATTTAAAAATAGCTTTTATTTAATTTATGAAAAGTTTTTTGCTTTATTCTGTATAACAGTGTTAGTTCTGAAATAAAAGCTTTACTCAGTCTTTATTTAGTGACAAGCGGGTTGTCTAATCATCGAGACTTGCCCCTTTTTTTTACTTCTAACAGCTTAATGAAAACAATACTTTTTTTATATTTTTGACAAAAAAGGTATAAAGACGAATAAATGTATAAAGTTAATAGAAAAAACATGATTACTGTTTTTTAAGATTATTACTTACCTATAAACATTTTCTATTCTTTTTTGTTTGTCCAAAAGTCTTTCCGCAAGTAAATTTGTTCAATTTAAAACAATAGTAATACTATTGAAATACTATTTAAAAAACAAATAAGAATAAAAAAAGTATATACAAGGGGGAAAAACGAAACACAACAAAACGAAAAAATTACACAACACTAAATTTAACACTTGGGAAAAAAGGATAAAACCTTCGACCCCCGACACGAATTTAAATATTTGTCATTCCAAGAGAGGAACCAGAAACAGCGCAAACACTTCCAATCACAAGTAAATTTACCCCATAAAACAAAACATGTGACAAGCTCCACCAACCAGGCGTTTAGTTCGCAACTGGACAAGCCTTTTGTTTGATGTTGCCAGTTTAGACAAAATCGATAAGGTCTTTGGAAAAAAATTACCTAATAACATAATATTTTAGAAAAAAAAATAGATATTAAATAAAAATTAAAGTATATAACAACCCAAATTTAATTCTAGTTTTTTTCTATATTTTTTTTTTGTTATTTAAAAAAAAAATTTTAAATTAAAATTACTACTTAAAAAAGTAGTAAGTACTATTGCTTTCTTGTAGTTAAACTTGGCACACACACAATATTCGTTCGAAATAGTTTAAATTCCTTTCGCTGCTACAGTTAAGTTTGTCAGACTATAATCTAGTGTAACTCACGATGATTTCACCTAAACCATTAAAACAACACGCCAAACCTTTTTTCTAAATTCAATAGTTCTCGAGTTATATTAAAAAAAAAAACGATTTTTTACGATTTTTTTAAGGCAAAAAAAATGCAATTTAAACCAGCTGAGCTAAGGCAGCAGTGCGGTTTTGAATTGACTATAGTTCATAGTAATATAAAAAAATGTTTCATGCGTATCTCTTATTGGCTTGGTTTGCGGTGGCCTCCCGACTAGAAGTTTTAGAAACCTAAAAGTAATTCAACGCTAGGCAATAAATAGTTTTTAAGATACGGCCAGCGTCCTCTCTAATTTTAATTTGTACACCCGTTCATTTTTATTTGAAACGCCCCGCAACAGGGGCGGTAAAATCGTTGATTTAGGGGCTTTTGCAATCTGATTAAATCTGGGGTCATAATTGTCGAAGAAGTTAAAAAAGCAGGCGCATTTTAACCCTTAAAACACAAAAAAAGAAAAGATTTTTTAAAAAACTTTTATGTATAATAAGGGTAAATACCTATCCAAAAATCCCGACCTCTTAAAGTACTAAGATCTTAACTAAGACCATATTTTGTTTATAATTTTATTCCAAATAAACTACATACCCTTCTTATCTCTACGATAGATAACTGAGTACCTAACTATTTTGTGTGTTGAACCCTTAAATCACATAAATATACGCTCAATATAATTTCCTATTTATTTACTTGACAACGAAAAATGTTTACTTTTTCCAATGTTTTTTAGATTTTAGATTATAAGATCCGACAAATTTATCTCTCTGTATAATATTTTCTATCCGTTTTCCAATCTCGGGGAAAATAATTTACAAACCAAATTTTGAGATGCACCGAATCAAAAAAGAGCTTCATGGCCCGGTACGGAAGTTGTTTCATTGAAAATAAGGTGCCCGAAAGGGAAGATTATGCGTAAGAAAAAGATAGAACTGAGATTCAGGGATTTCGAGCGTACAGGATCGTGTTTATGAATTTTTATAATACATACATTTGTAAGGTAGCGAATAAATTTAGTATTTTTTCTGCTGGGATTAATCGCCTTGAACTTTTCTAGAAAATGGGACCACTTGGCCTGGTCCGGGAGTATAGTGAGTGAGCCTGCTCAGCCCCATTGCCCCCTGTGAACTTGCAGATTGCCTAAAAAAGAAAAAAAAGTTTCAAAAAACTCAGAAAACTAATTTATATTTTGGCAAGTCGGGCCCCCGTTTTCAAAAAAAAATAGAAAAAAAAAGAAATTATAACCAATTTTTTAAGAAATTTTGGTTAAACAATTTAGGGAATTCTGAAAGCTTCTTAATTTTTATGACGTTTTGTTATAAATGACATATAAGTTTGTTTGACTGGTACATTTATAATTTTTTAAATGTCAAAAAAGGTGGTGTAGTTTGTTAATTGATTTTAAGTTTACCTGAAATTACTTCAGATTTTTGATTTGTGGAATTCTGTGTTTTAATTGTATGTTCTATGTTCTTATGAGTTTGGCTAATGGACTGGACGTTTCACGTACAGGGTTTTCCCGTAGGGATCGAACGCTGTAAGAACAACACCGATACGTCACGGTCTCATATGGCAAACCCGTATAACCGTAAAAACCGTGACGTATCGGTGTTATTCTAACAGCGTTCGATCTCTATAATTCCGCACCCCTTTAAAATCTTTATTTTTATAGATAGAAAAAAAAGTTTTATGAAATTCAGGGTTTTTTATGAAGATTTTCATAGTGTGTAAAAACAAATGGATCGGAAAATTAACAAACACATCAACTTTCGATTTTAAAGGAACACCCCTTTTATGATTAAAAAAATTTAAATTCCAATCTTCCTCTTTTAAATATATATAACTTATTATGTTCGGAAAACGAGTTGCGTATTTGAATTTAAAATCTGTTCTTATAACCCTAGTTAATGGGTCAACCCGATTTTTAAATATTTTTTTTGTTTGGTTTCCAAGACGAACCATGGCTAACCGACTTTAAATTTGTATCCACTAACTATGGGTTATAAGAACAATTTTAAATTCAAAAACGCAAACTCGTTTATCCAACATAGATAATTATATATATTTGGGTTATAAAATTTAACAATCATATACAGGGTGTTCCATTTAAAAAACGAAGTTATGTGTTTGTTAATTTTTCCCATCTTTTTGTTTTTTCCCTCCCCGAAAATTTTTGAAAAACCTGCAACTTTTATAAAAAATATTTTTTTTATTTTAAAAAATAAAGATTTTTAAAAGGGGGCCAATTGGGGGAAAAAAATTCATACCATTTTGTGTTTTTTTTTAAAAAATATAGAACATATTTACAATTCAGGCAGTGGGAATTTTTTTAAAAAATTTAAAATATCTTTAAAAAACCTTTAACTCGTAAAATTTTTTTTGTGCATTTTTCAAAAAGAATTAATATATACAGGGTGTTTTTAAAGGAGGTTTTTTTTTTCAATGGTAACTCCCAACTTTTATAACAGGGTTGGAAAAAGCACATTATTCATTCGATAAGATAATTTTAAGTATGGATAACAATTTACAATACTTTAAAATACTAAATTTATTGGCAATGAAAACTTTAAAAATAACTAAATAAAATGTTTAAATCGTGCATAGTTGTCAGCCTAACAGTTACCTTGACAATAAGTATTTTATTGTTGTCAGCTGTCAGTGATTTAAAATTAACCTTCGTTTAACAGTCCTTTAAGTTAGAAGTTTAAAGACTTTGTTTCCGACCTTTATATCAAAACAGCGTATTTTAAGTGCTTATCAAAGAAAAAATGGTGTTATTTTTTAACAAATGGTTAATTTAACGAAACAAGAAAGAATTTAAATTCTCACCATCATTGGATTTGAAATTAGGATGCGTAGTCAAAACAAAGAAATTACATTTTTTAATGGAATTTATATTAATAGTAATTTCGTGAAGAACATAAGTTTTTTTGACTGAGTATTTTTTCCATTATTAGCTATGTCATTAGGTCCAGATTTAACACCCCCAAGTAAAATGTACGTTAGAAAGCCAGATAACTTAAAAAAAGAATTTGTTCAGAAATACGATTTATACCTCCTAAAATTATTAAAAATGTTGCAAAAGAATTTATTCATCATCTTTCTTTTAGGCAGCCAGGGTTGCTCTATTTGAGCATTTAATTTAGTTGTTTTTTAAGTGTTTATTGCCACTTAAATTAATGTCTTAATAGTTAAATAACGTTTTTTTTTTAATTTAATACATACTTAAAATTATTTTATCGAATGTAATAAACTGTGCTTTTTTAATAAAATATGAAATGGGGTTGCTATTTAAAAAAAACAATGACGAAATACCCCCTACAGAAGTCACCCTGTATATATCAATTGTATGTGAAAAAATACGCAAAAAAAGTTATCCCCAATTTTACAAACGCACTGTATTTTTAAATCTATGCACTGGATAAGTATTACGAACAAAAAAATTATAATAACAAAGTTCACTTATTAAAATGGTCAACTATTTAGTTCTTTTTATCTCAAAATTAATTGCAGGTATTTATATTTTGTGATTACCAAATACTGTTATTTTTTTATTTTATTGATTTAAGGGTAGGTTAATCCGCCGGTCCTTCGAACTAAAATGTTAAGCAATTTGGTTTTTATACGAATAAATTTTAAAGGGTTTCCCGTTAATAAATTATATCTAGATTCTCTTTAATATTCACAAAATAAGAAATTGCCCATTAGTAGACCTTGTGGGACTTTTCCTCAACGCAACTTCAGATTTAGAATTTTCAGAATTTTCAGGAGTACGAATTTTTTAAAATTCGCACAGAACAATTTTCACGTCAGTGGTAAAAGTATGACATAGCCGTCTTTCGATTTTGAGCATAGCTTTGTGACAGGCGCTTACTCGATAAATAACATGTAGATTAAAATCCAAAAAGACATAGAAGATAATGATATAAAAAAACGTACTAACTTATTTCATATAAAATTCATTTTATTATCAAAATAGGAAGTCTATTAGGGTCTATATGTAAAATGGCCTTAATAACTGTATTGAATTTCCATTAAATGCCACAATTTTGTGAAATTACCGACATGCTTGGCCTAATACATTAGAATATAAAAGAAATACTTTCCCCATGCCATCTCTTTGTAAATTATACATCAATCTTCATTATACAGGACGCAATGATGCTAATTATTCTGGTTGGTATAATTAGATTAAAAAAGATGACTTTGTGTAATGTGTAACAAAAATTTGTTATTAACTCAAAATAATTTAATTTAAATATAACTCTATTTTACCTAAATAAATGCTTCTGTGGCAAATCCGTCTGTTTTAAACAGTTAAAATGTTTGGAGTATCCTAAAAATGTTTTAAAAAATATAAAATATAATAAAGCAGCTTTGAAAGGAATGTCGGTTTGATTACCTTTTAAAAAAAAATAACTAAATTAAAATTATTTTTTTTTTTTTTTTTTTTTTTTTTTTTAAAAAAAAATTTTTTTTTTAAACCAAAAATTTTAAAATATTTTTTTAAAAAAAAATTTTTCCCGTTCTTATCTTTTTTTAAAATGGGGGCCATTCAAAACCCTATAAAATTCTTATGAAAATTTCTGTTTTTTTTTAATTTACCTTTTTAGGCTATAAAACCGGAAATATTTTCAATTTGCTTACAAAATATACAGGGTGTCCTATGTAAAAATCTAAAGTTCATATTATTTTTCGTAAATTATCAAAATGTTGTCTATTAAAATGCAGTTTTATGTGTTAAAGTAAACAAATTTTAATTTAATATTGTTAAATTAAGAAGTTATTGTTGCTAACCACATCTTTTGTTCACTTGGTATATGGTGTATGGATTTTTTCTTTTGTAAGCTACCTGATTTACGTAAATCCTAAACTGAAGCTTTCATACCTATAAAATACTGACAGGTGCTTGTCTAAGTGTGCGGTTTTTAAATTTAATAACCATTTTGTATATTTTTACAATTATATAAAAGTATAAATTTATATAAAATTTATATAAAATATACAGGGTGTCCAGAATTAGATGATGTACATGGGGATATTGGAAACCGTTAGATACACAAGGTCAGTTAAATGGAAGAAAAGTTGCGTTATTGTATGCTTAATAAAAATCCGGTGTTGTAATATTTTAAACCAATACCGTTAACTAGATACAGGGCGAAATAAAAAATGTGCATTTTTAAAAACCCCCATATTGTACTCATTATAAAAGCTAGAATTATCAAATTTTCACAATCCGGTAAGAGGATACGATGTTTTCAAAAATGATGCCAAAAAATCTCTAGGCTTACTATGTTGTACCCGGCCGGAGTCAACTTTCGTTTTTCTTATGGATGCCATGTTGAGTTTTTACATGTTTAAAATACCCATTAAAATGCTTTTTAACTATGTATAATAAATGGACTTATGATCGGCGAAGAGAAATAATAACAAATAATAAAATTAGGATTTTATCGTAGCAGGCTTTGATATTTCTATTTAATTTTGTCAAAGTGGATCAACACCTACTTTGACAAATTTCTTTTTGAAGTATGTTACCGTCAGAAAAGATTTACTATGAGTAATAAGTAAGCTTAGTTAATAAATTGTAAGGTTTAAAATGAATTACTCAAATAGTCATAAGTACGATATTTTGGAGTTCTCTGTCGCAGAAATGACGCACAAGCTAAGAAAATGTATTTTAATAGATATCCAGAAAGACGACAACCTGGTATAACTATGTTTTGGCTTTAAAAAAATTTGTAACCATGGAAGTTTGCAAACAAAAGAACAATTTCCAAAAAAAAAAAATAATGAAAATTTGATGTTGCAAAGCGTGGCTGGGACACCTCCTACGTCTTTGTGTCCAATAGAAGAGACAACAGGCGTTGCTCGGTCAACTGCAAGGACTTAAGGAAGGATTAAATCAGAAGAAATGGTCTTGAATGGTTTTATTCAAAAAAAATACTGAAATACCAAATTTTTATATAAGAGTCCTCTGGTCTAATAAGAGTTAATTTGCAATGGACTTTCTAATCAGAACAATACGATTTTCTGGTCAGATGCAAATCCGCACCGAGTTTAAAAAGTAAGGCACCAAGTAAAGTGGGGATTTAATGTCTGGCTAGATGTTTTTGGTACCCAAGTGATTTTTTTGTATGGGGTCACCCAATAAATCATGTCTACTCTAAGTCCTATAAAACATGGAGCAATTAAGAGCTGCTGTTATGAAAGCTTTTAATAGGCTTACTCTGCAAATGATAAGGAGATCTTGCAGTGCTGAGACGATAAGAGTTATGCGTCCGAGAAAACGGTGGCTTATTTAAACATTGTAACATTTAGAACAAGGAATACTATACGCAACCTACATTTATTGTCTTACTAACCTTTTTGTGCTATGTTTATAGGCTATATTAAATAAAGGTTCGCCTAAAAACCGAAATGTATTAGTTGTATAGTTGTAGAGAAAATTAAAAATAAACTTCTTTATACACATAACTATTAAAAATTTTATATTACATCTGAAAAGGAGACAATAAATATAAAACATCCAAAAATATCAATCCGTTCCTGTTCCTAAGACCCTAAATTTATATCTCTATATCTGTATCGCAGATAAAAGATCTATTGCTATGTGTATATCCTTAAATCTCCCAGTGCTGAAAATTCAATACCTTTTTAAAATAATGGCATGGTTTTCGTAAACTGGTTATGCAAATTTCCTTGTTTGAGAAACAAACACATAAACGAGATAGTCGAAAACAAATAAATGTTTTAGTACACATTATTTGAGTTATGGCTGTTAAATAATAAAACATTGATTTATACAAAACTGAAACATTAAGGTGGGGATAACAGTACTAGCTAAATAAACGTCCTAACTAAGTAGGTAAGTATTGTACTTACCTACTTAGTTAGGACGTTTATTTAGCTAGTGCTGTTGCAATGACAACCCACAAACCAAGAGAAATTTTCGATTATAATTTTTTGAATAGTTACTTTAACTGAATATTTTTTTTATTACAGTTCCGCAAAAAGTAACTATACAGGGTGTCGCAGAAGAAATGAGACACAGAGCAACAGCAGATTCCTTAGGTCGAAATAATGCAATTAACGTAAACTTGCCTTATCACAGAGTTGATAAGATAAATTTGTTTTCGTTTTTCGTAATAATTTTTTAACTTAATAACATAGCGGACCAAACTTTTGGATTTGAGTGTTCTTTGAGACGAGAAAATCAAATTCTTCCATACTTCTGATGTATAGGGCGCCAGATACGGCCTACTCAACTTGTTTTAGATGGCATAACTTTTTTTGGGCTTGGTATATTCACCCGTTAATTAAAAAATAAGTTACCATAATTCCCGCTGCGTCAAAAATGTATACCTCATTTAGGTCTCTAGCAGCAACTGTTTTCGAGATAAACGCATTTTAAAGGACAATTATCTTATGGAAAATGGATTTTAACCAATTGTTTTCAAACTTTGCAAAGTAATTGTTTTCCACACGTTGATTAAAAGTCTCAAAAGGCACAAAACCCAAAAACCTCTCTAACCCCCCAAATCACCCTCAAAAATCTCCAAATCCACAGCTACCTTTGAGGCTGATTTTGGGGGGTTAGATCGAATTTTGGGTTTTGTGCCCCTTGAGACTTCTGATTAGCGTGTTCGAGAACTATTACTTTGCAAAGTTTGAAAACAATTGGTCAAAACCCATTTTACTTAGAAAAAGTGTGGAGTCCGTTAAAATGTGTTTATATTGAAACAGTTGCTGCTAGAGACCTAAATGAAGTATACATTTTTGACGCAGCGCGTATTGTCGTAACTTCCTTTTTAACAAACTGGTGAATATACCAAGCTTTAAAAAAGTTATGTCATTTAAAACAAGTGGAATAGGCCATAGCTGGGCCCTCCTATATTTCTTTTTCTTCTTCTTCTTCCCTGGCATTACAACTCTGGGTGACTCTTAGCCGCATCTACTATTGCTCTCTATCTCGTGCGATCTTGTGCTTTCACTTGCCACTGCTGGACTCCCATCTTAGATAAATCTGCTGCGACAGCATCCTTCCATCTTTTTCTCGGTCTACCTATTGATCTTCTGCCGTCTGGTCTCTCAAGGAATACTGTTTTTATCAATCTGTGGTCATCTAATCTTACTACATGACCTGCCCATCTTATTCGGTTAGCTTTTATATGTCTGACTATGTTTTCACTGCCACACATTGCCGCCAATTCAGCATTGTGGCGTCTTTTCCACACTCCTGTTGTTTCATCTCTACTAGCAACTTCAAAAGTATGGACGAATTTTAAGTTCTTGACTTAAAGAACCCCCAAATCCCAAATTTTGTACCGCTATGTTATTAAGTTAAGGAATTATTATAAAAAACAAAAAAAAGTTTGATTGATCAACTCTGTGATAAAGCAAGTTTACGTTAATTGCATTATTTCGACATAAGGAATCTGCTGTTGCTCTGTGTCCCATTACTTCTAAGACACCCTGTATATGTAAAAGACAAGCACACTTGTTAATTTTTACTAATTTACCATGCACCGACACTGCGGCTTCTTCAGATATAACGAGGCTCTTGTAAAGTCTTGTAATATCTGAAGAAGCCGCAGTGTTTGTAAACAAAGGTGTTATATTTTACGTTTAAGATTACATCAGAGGTTTTTGTTTTTGCTTTTTACATGTATAAAACTAGATGGATATTTTCGCGACTTACCGTTTTTAACTACTGGTTGATAGCAGTTCTTTTCCCCACCATTCTAACCGTGTTTAACCAGCCTATCCTCGCAAAAACAAAACGGTTTACGTATGTCAACTTACTACTAATGGGTTTAATACACTTTTTAAGTTTAAATTTAAATGTAAGGTCTTTGGAGAATTAAGAAATAAGTCGAAGAAGAGTAATATATAAACCAAATTTTTCATTTAATAAGATATTAGCTGTTTCCAAGTCAACTATAATAGAAGTAAATTTCTCCTTTATGGTTGTAATATAAATGTATTAATTCATCCATTTGGGAATTAACTAATAAACCAAAAAAAATCTGCAACCCAAATAGTAGTTAAACCATAGCAAAAAAACATCACAGAACCAAAACAATAGAAAAGCCGCGAATCCTCCATTATTTTAAATTTAAATTTGACATAACCATTATTAACGCTCCTCCTGACCAGTGGCGATGGCAGTAGATACAGGTACAAAGTAATAGCGTTGGTTACTTAAAGGCCGAACACCTTCCCCTACGTTACCGCTTCTCGCGAAATAAACCGGGTATGTTAACTGTCCTAACAATGTTCAACGCGGTATGTCGCCAAAATTTGATGTAGGTTTATGTTTATTTGATCGCTCAATTGAAGTAGTCCGGGAGGCCAGCGCAAAAAAGCTGGCCAATAAGGGATACGCATGAACCATTTTTTTTAATACTAGGAACTATAGTCAATTCAAAGCCGCACTGATGCCTCAGCCTAGCGAGTTTAAATTGCATTTTTTTACATAGGTTTTTTTTAATATAGCTCGAAAACTGTCGATTTAAGGAAAAAAAACAAATGATTAAAATTTATATTCCAATAAAACTAATTAATTTTCATTTCTTAATTTTTTTTTGTTGCTCTTTTAGTTTTTGACATAATAACGATTTTAATTTAAAATAAAAACGCAAATATCTCAAAAACTAGAAAACTACGAAAAAATGTGTTAAAACAAAAATATGTTTTTTAATAAGCTCCATAAAAAGGTAATATGCACATTTTTAATAAAGTAAGTAATAAAGAAGATAAAAGCAAAAAAATTGTTTTGGACAAAAATTTCGCTAATAACAATATTTTTTGATATAAATAAGTAGACCAACAACGATGAATCTAAGAATTGCTTTAAAATGTTCCATTTATTGAATGAAACAAACTAAAGGCGCGTTTACACCAAAGTTGACAAATAAAAGTTGGCAACAAATTGTTTGTAGAAAACCAAAAGTTGTAAACTAAAAGTTGCTTTTCTTAAATTAGAGCAACAAGTGGAAGATTTTTTGTAGATAACTAAAAGCTGCTCTTCTCACATTTATAGAAACAAGTAGAAAAACCTGTTGCTAAGGCGAATTTACACTTTACTTTGGATGTACACTGCGGATGATTCATCCGCAATGAAAGAGTATAAACATACATTTCATCAACATTTCATCAAGATGTACATTCAAAGTGAACAGTGAACAAAGTAGAAGGCTTTCCTACTTTTGATGAACCAGTTGGATGATTCATCCGCAGTGAACCGCTAGTGACAAAGTGTAAACGCTTTTTTCTGATCCTGTTGAATATTATTGTATACCAGCGAAACTTAAGCACCCAACGTAGTTGTATTTCTGACATTGTGCACAGACAATTATTATTGAAATTATTTGTAGAAAATGGCTTTTCAGTGGAAGGACGAGCATATGCATATATTTTTAGAAATATATCGAAATTATAAGTGTGCAGATAATAAATGTGAGAATTGCCATAAAACAAATAATCATTGAAAATGCATACAGGTCTGTACTGAAAGACTTAAATTTACCAGGATTAAATATAAGCGACATAAAGTCAAAAATAAAAACAATCCGCACTCGCTATTGTGCAGAGCTATAAAAATTAGAAATCAGAAAAGTGGTGCAGGAAGCGCTGATGTTTATATCCCTCGTTTATTTTGGTTCAAAGAGGCAGATGCTTTTTTAAGAGACGTTTGCACACCAAAGGAAAGTTCGACAAATTTAAATATGCAGGTAAGTTTTTACTTTCAATTTTATTTAAATAATAGAATATAATGTAGTGAGTGAAGGGACTTATACATATATGATCTACCTAAAATAGAAATAAATTCACCCATTAATTGCAAAGATATTTTTCTGGCTACATGGTAATTGGATCAAATTGTTTATAGAGCTACAAAATACATTTGTGCAACAGAGCAAATCTTACATAGGACCTACACCAATAACTATATAATACAACTAAATCATATGCCACTGCCACGGGACAATTTCGGTTGTCATGAACCTATTCATAAAAATCACGAACTGCAGCAGCGTTTCTCGTATGATTGTTACTGAGAGTGATGAAACATCAACTACCGCTTTGTTTAATAACCGCCATTTCCTGGTATAACTTTTCCTAGTCCCAGTCTTCTGTATCCAGTAATTAAGCTTTATATATGGTAGAAGGTGTAGATGTCTTCCTTAACCAGTTATGTAACGCACATGTGGTTTTTACAATTTGCTCTGCTGTACCTACTTTTAATGGAATTGGTTTTCAAAAATCCTAAAACGGGCTATAATATACCAAAACTATTTTCGACAACTCTGCGACTAGAGAGAGCATGTAGTTGAACTCGTTGTGACTGATTTAATGCTGCTATTCTAGAGTAGGGTTTAAGAATATTTGTGCGCGGTGGAAAGGCATCATCCGCCAGAAAAACACCATCATAGGTATATTTAAAAGATTTCGTTGTAAGGCTTCATTAAATGCAGACTTTGAAAATACTGAAGCATCATTAGCTCTGCCATTCGTACCGACATCTATATATAAGAAATTGTAATTTGAGTCGACAATTGCAAATGGTACAATACTGAAATCCTTTTGTAAATTAAAAGTACTCAGATCCACTTTTTGAGAACCAACGAATAACTATGTGTTTTCCATCCATGGAACCGCAGCAGTTAAGGAAAATTCCATGTGGTATAGTAGTTCTGTATTATCTTTGTCCACTCCTCGGTTGTTGTAGGAACCTGAAATTTAACTTTGCTAATAAATCCAACTTAGTAAATGCTTACATATACGTATAATTTGACCCATATATTTAAAACAAATCAGTTGTAGCAAACAATGTTCTAAACTAATCTAATCTAACTTTTTTAGGGCTTACAGAAACACTCAGAAAAATCAATTGATATTGCATCTACACAAGAAGCTGGAGGATATCAAAATATGGAAGAAACGAACGAAGTTGATAGATCGCAACAAGCAAACGTGCCAATTCTCGGGCGATGAACATCTTACTACAATCAGTCAAACTACCCTGCGCTTCGACTATTAAAGCAGGCAAGGAAAAGGAGGTCTATTCAAATAATACAATCAATACATGGAGCAATAGAAGCTAGCAAAAATAGCCGATGATAATAAAATTCCAAGGGCGAAGTACATGAGTTTGATGTATTTTGCAACAGCCTAACAATTCAATTGAAAAGATGACTCTTCCAGATGCTCTACGATGCCAAAGAAAGCTTCAGTCTGTTATGACACAGCATCGTTTATCTCTTATTTGTACTGATTCTGCAAATTATACTTCCCCTTTGCCTTATTCTTCCAACGCCGTCACCAGCAACTCATTATTCGAGCAATCCACATCATGTGTTTTTGGTACTGATCCTTCGCCAGATTGTGACAACGTTTATTCATCAGATTATGAACATAACGAAGATTCTACTATTTTAGCCAATGCAATAGCTAGCATTGGTGGACTTAATGCCGACAGTTAAACAAAATCGTCTTTGTTGTACAATACAAATAAATATAAGCACAAATCATTCTTATTTTATTTACATGTATGTACTTACCTGAATAAAATTCTTCTAAACTTCATAAATTGTTTTACAAACTTCAGGTATCATCAGTGATATGCTACAAGGTGGTACTCTATACAAAGCACTTAAACTTCAAAACAAGTCAGTAGCAAGGTAATGAAGAGTAACTTGCAACTTTTTAGTTTTGCGGGCAGTGCTGG
This sequence comes from Listronotus oregonensis, assembly GCA_019359885.1. Taxonomy (NCBI): domain Eukaryota; kingdom Metazoa; phylum Arthropoda; class Insecta; order Coleoptera; family Curculionidae; genus Listronotus; species Listronotus oregonensis. The sequence continues at coordinate 15,515 of JAHBCN010008063.1, forward strand.
TCTAAGACAAGTATCTTTTCTCTGAATCAACAAACAACCTTATCAAAAGAAAATTAAATTGACCCTCACTCATTCTTAAATGGTTCGATACATATCTGGATCTTCTCCTGCAAGTTCGACTAACAACTGCGTCGATGCTCCCAGCTGTTCTCGCCGTTTAATCCGGCCTTATCACCACCGACGACGTCGATGTTTCTGTTTTCTTTCTAATTTCCGACATTCTTCTAATAAGGCTGTACTAACTAACTGCACATCAACACTCACAATCGGATTCGCCATTTCTTGACGACTATGAAACGATTTGAACTAGTGGAAATGTAAATTGTCCTTTTCGCATTTCACTTTCACCACATCCGTCATCCGCAGTGTACATCCAAAGTGAAAAGTTTAAATTCGCATACCGTCAGTGAAAATGTAAATTCTGGTTCAATCATCTTTCACTAGGCATCTGTCATCCGCAGTGTACATTTTAAAGTGTATAGTCTAAATTCGTATAAAAGAATAAGCGCAAAAGGTTTAGGCGGTACATGAATGGGTAACAGACACGTCAACGCCATCTACTGACCAAGACGAGAAGCATACTCCTCTCAGCTTACGGTGTCACAGACTTGCCGACTGAAATAATGTTACAAACATTTGGAAATGTATGCCCAATACTTGTGGACTTATTAACAATAGTGTAGTTAATTTCTTAGCTAATGAGATTTTTCCTAACGACATCATGTCAAAGGTTTCGATCTTTATCATATCTCATCAGACAAGCTAAGTCAAAGATAAAAATCTCTAAAAATCCTGTACCTTATTCAGTACGCATTGAAACACATGAATGGGTAACGAACGTCAACGCCATCTACTGACCAAAGGGGGCAAGCATACTCCCTCTCAACTTACGGTGTCACAGACTTGCCCCTTTGAAATAATGTTACAAACATTTGGAAATGTATACTTAATACTTGTACGGACTTATTAACAATAGTGTAGTTAATTTCTTAACTAACTTTGTAGAGATTTCACCCTAACGACATCTTGTGACCGGTTTCGGTCTATATCAGATCTCATCAGACAAGCTAGTCAAAGAGTAAAAATCTCTAAAATCCTAATACCTTATTCAGTACGCATTGAAACACATGAATGGGTAACAGACGTCAACGCCATCTACTGACCAAGGGCGAAGCATACTCCTCTCTCAACTTACGGTGTCACAGACTTGCCGAGCTGAAATAATGTTACAAACATTTGAAATGTATGCCCAATACTTGTACGGACTTATTAACAATAATGTAGTTAATTTCTTAACTAACTTTGTGAATTCACCTAACGACATCTTGTGACCGATTTAGATCGAGCCGGTCTGAGATCAATGAACAAATGAATCTCTACAAAGTGGATAAGAAAATAACTACATAATGTTAATAAATAAATATGAACGCTACATTCCAAATGTTTGTAACGTATTTCAGCTCGTATGTGAGCAGAGTTGAAGGAAAGTATGCTTCGCCGCAGTCAGTGATGGCCGTTGACATTCTGTACCCAGCTAATGTGTTTCAATACGTAAATAAGTATTAGAACCACGAGGCCACATAACGACTAGCTAATGCAATGAGATCTGATGGAGAATAATACAGATGTCGTTAGTGAAAATCTCTAAGATAGAAATTCTTTGCATTGTTTAGGCAGTAGTTCTCCAGTTCTCCACTAGTTTTCTACAAGTTTCTTATGCAAAGCGTGCAGCAACAAATCATCCACTTTTAGTTGTCAGCTTTTTGATCTTTTGAAAAGGCTCGTTTACCAAAGTTGACAAAAGATTGTTGTAGAAAACTAAAAGGATCAACTAACTCTCACACACTTCTCAATTAAGAGCAACAAGTGAAAATTTTTTGTAGAAAACTAAAGGTGCTCTTCTTAAATTTAGAGAAACAAGTGGAAAACTTGTTGCAAAGAATTAACGCGAAGGTTTGGTGGTGATTCTCCACCCCAGTTTCTACAAGTTGCTTGCCCAAAGCGCGCAGCAACAAATCTTCCACTTTTAGTTGTCAACTTTCTTTGATCTTTACCGACACTCCGCGGGAAACTAAAATTAAATGGAAGATTTGTATCTCCACAAGTGGAAGACAGAAAAAGTTGCTGTATTTTGTAGAAAAAGTGAATTGTATTTACCTATTTATTTATTACTTTAAAATATAATTTAATTAAAGCTTAAACATTAATTTAACTAAAAAAAATGTGCTATGTCTAACTGTAGGTGCTATATAACTGGCAGGACGCTTGCAATTTTCTATGTTCTATGTTACTATTATTTGTATTATATCTAACTTTGTAAGTGAAGAAAGTAAATAGCTTATTAAAGAAATATTTTAAGTTTAATGTTAAATAATATATTAAAAAAATAATGTTAAAAATATGATTAAAATTTTTCGAGTTTTAAGAATCAACACATTTTAAATTTTAAATCGTTACTATCTCAAGAGCTACAAAAAATATATTAAACAAAAATTACGTAGTTTTATTGGAGCATTAATATTAATAATTTACCTTTTTATAAAATCAATAGTTTTCGAGTTATATTAAAACAAAATATTTTTTTACGATTTTACCTGAGCAAAAAAAAGATTGAATCTGCTGAGTTGAGGCACCCGTGCAGCTTTAAATTGCTATGGTTTATAGTAATATATAAAAAAATGTTGTATGCTTATCTTTTTATTGGCCAGCTTTGCGATGGCCTCCCGGACTATAGGTTACACCTAATGCAAAACCATTAGTCACAAGCATTAACCCCACAGATGTTTATGTCACAAAAAAGTCAAAAGTAATCGGTTTAAATTAAATAAAATTTTGACGTAAAAAACCAAACCTTTTTCAGGTTTAAACTTCTATTTTTGCAAATTCTTCGCTACTGTTAATACTCATTATTTGTTCTATTTGGTAAAAAACGGAGAAAAAAGGTCAAACAAAAACAACAACAAATAAAACACAAAAACAGGTAAAAATTCTGACCTTTAAAATCCAATCAAGTTACATATTATATGATCGTACTTACAATCATTGTACTCAATGATTGTGGTAAAACCATATTTAAAATAATAAAAAAATTATGCTACTTATCCAAAACCACTAAAAAAAAACAGTGTTTTTACAAAGTGCTTTTAAGAAAATCGCCATTACTCTGTGACACGAAATCCATAAAAAAATGTGTGTTGACACGGACTAGTTAAAGTTCGTGAATAACCTGAAAATATTGAACCACATACAAAATTATTACATTAGAAGTGTACTGCATATTTTTTTACCCAATAAATATACCACCTTACTTTTAAGCAAACCCATTTTTTTAAATATCTCAACGCAAGTGCCCTATTTGTGCCATTTCTTAATGAATAAGTAGACAATTATTCACCTCTAATTTTCTACACTCGTGGATACTGGATATCAGTGGGTTGATGATATATATTATCAATCAACAACAAAGTCATTAAAGAAAAACTTCCAATTAAGGAAAAAAAATGTCCTGCTCTTGATACAGAGCATAATTGTGCCATTTTCGGGGTGTATTGTCATTAGTCTAATTCTATTTTGAATTTTTGTGTCAACTTCCCTTTATTATTGTCATTTAAAAAAGCACTATATTTTAAGATTTACGTCTCTATCAACGCCTTATAAATTAAAACCGTATAATATAGCCTTCTTTAATGATAATATTTACCATCAGTTACTAAACTTTAATATCCTTGAAATTTAAGGACAAACAGCAATTAAAGTGTCCAGTTAAATTATTGCTACATTTTGGTGTGTCAAGGAGCTTTGCTTTGGGGAAAGAGAGTTTCAATCAAGTAGTTTAATTCAATTTCGACTAGAGAGAAGGCAACATTAATAAGAATTCAGTTTATATAACAAAAAGACAAAATGTTTTGCCAGACATAATACATGTGTTGGAATGTTTTTAAGAAAAAGATATAATATATTAAGAAAATAGGTTAAGCGTTAATCGTTTTTCTTGAATCTCTAGGTTTCTTTGTAATCGATATACCTCAGTTACTTAGCAGATAGTCACTAGCTCTCACCAAATCAATGATGGAATTTACCATACTAAACTTATTTTTACTTTACACTAACAATCTTCTTCCTACCACGATTAACAATTCCCTAATTGAAGAGTGGAGTAAGAAGAAAGGTGAAAAGTGTCAAAATTAAAATTTTAATACTTTTGAAACAAAAATGTAGTAATATAAAAAAATATGAAAAAAATATTCAAGGCGTGATAAGTGATAACATTAAACAAACTTATATAAAAATACTAAAAAAACATCTTATTTGGGTTTTGCTGCTTCCGGCACTAAATTGAGCAGATTCCTCCACCCCCAATAGGTTATTATAAAAAAATTGAGTGGATCTTTTGATAATGTATATAAAGCAAAATCTTGTACACATTTTGTCAAATCATGTTTTCTGGTAAGTACATATTAGCTCAGCATTTCCTATGTCAATTGCTTGCGCCACTTTTTTTGGGACATTGATCTTATTCCATGAAACCAAACCTGGATCAACTGTGGATCTTACCACAGCTGGTGTAATCATTTTTAATTTAATAAGTAATAAGATTAGTTTTAAAAAGATTTGATGGCATTTAGGTTGGTTTTTATATTAACGCATGCTTTGTTCTTTCTGAGGCCCTGTAAAGAAAAGATACAGACTAAATGTCAAAATACACAAACATGTATTTACAGAGGGTGATTCCTAAGTTGTGGTTTTTTTTTAACTGTGTATAAGAAACGCACTCGTTGAAATAAGCAGGTTTTAAATAACATTTTTCAGAAACCCAAAAATAACAAAGCTACATAAATTGTTTGAAAGTGTAGCTAGTGCGGGCCTGAGCATAAACAAATAGTTTATTTTTATTTACACTTGTTTTTTGCCCCCATAATTTCACGGTATGACTCAGTCGCTTATGGCTCAGTTGCTTTGACCTGACAAGGCGATATAATTTTATTTAAATCATTGTTAAATGGCACAATATAAAAAACAATAAATATGTGAATATGTTCCTAATTTATGGACAGTGTCGGTAATCTGCAAACGTTGCTTCGAGATTGTACGCGCGACGGTTTCTTTTGCGGGTTTATTCTGGACCAAGTGGAGAAAACTAATTGGAAAAAATCGTTAAGACGTTTCAAACAGCATCCTAAATACTTCTTGAAAGGTGACAACTTACTTAAGACAGGACCGTATTCGCCACGATAAATGAATGTAAGTTCCTTATTTTTTGGTATTTTGAAAAAAGTTATTTAAAAAACTTGTTTATTTTAATGAGTTCTATATACAGTAAAAAAAGCGTCAACTAAGGAATTACCCTGTATATATATATATATATATATATATATATATATATATATATATATATATATATATATATATATATATATATATATAAATATATATATATATATATATATATATATATATACTATATATCTATATATATATATATATATCATATAATATACATATATATATATATATATATATATATATATATATATATATATATATATATATATATATTTAATATATATATATATATATGTATATATATATATATATATAATATATATATATATATATATATATATATATATATATATATATATATATATATATATATATATATATATATATATATATATATAATATTATGATTTTTTATTATTATTACATACATACGTGTCAAATTAGGAATCTCCCTATTTCAGAGATGGTTAAAAGCAAAAATCCTAATACCAATATTAATTATTTATTTTTATCGCCAAAAATTCCAATAAAGTTTTGTGAAGTAAAATTTTTGTTTAAAATTGTACCTTTAAATAATGCTAAGTTTTTCAAGGTCTTGTTTTTGAAACTTTATTATTTTTATTATATATAAATGATTAAGCCTATCTTAATAAAAAAAGGAAAATTTACAATGTTTACGGACGATAAAACCATTTTAAGAAAAAGCAAAAACACAAATCCTTTGTATTATGTAATTAAAAATAATATTTTTAGAATTAAATCATGGTGTAACTTAAGTTTGTTTTCTTTTAATATAACTAAAACTTATATTTAAATATGTACTGAATAATATAACTTTAAATAATAAAATCATAAAATCCTCTACCTTTACTAAATTTTTAGGAATTTATGTCAGACTGAATTTCAGAACATATTAAAAAAAATAAGTCGTAAACTTGCATCCTATTATTATGCTATCAGAGCACTTTCTTATGAATTATAAAAATTTTTCATTTTATTCATCGATTATAATATATGGCATTTTTTTAGTAAATATTATATTTAGTGTTTTTATTTGTAAAAGTAAGCAGTTCGATATATTTGTTAAGCTTAATTTAAAAACTGTAAACTATTATGTATATTAAAATAAATTTTAACATCTACTTTTATGTATATTTTAGAAACAGTATCTTTTATATCAAAAAATAATGATTTAATAATACTACGGATTCTTTTCAATCTAGATATACCCAACCTTATCTCCCAAATCCATGTTCTACGTTATTAAAATAAAAATAATTTATGCCTAAAAAAAATGTTTAATCATTTACCAAATAGTATTGAGAAACGGGCGCGCTGCGCTGGGCCCAACGGCCATGGAAACCCCCCCTGGGACTGCCTCCTCTGCAAATTTACTTGGAGAGAGAGCAAGGTGAAAACCTACAGACTCTATCAAGCGGTTAGTGACAAACCGCAGGCGTGTCATATGGAAGCACCAGTCTCTGACCTGTGACAGACTGAAAATGCCTCGGGCCAATCCCCTAAACAACCAATTACAAACGTCCCAACAGTGTTTTTCCCAAAGGGAGGACAAAGAGTCGAAACGACCGACCTGCTACGGGCTGACATCTTTGATACACCACAGCCCCAAAAACCACTGCACATGTAAGATAGTTAAAATATTCTCAAACGCCAAACAGCTCTCAGGCTTTGATTCCACCAGTACAATTCGAAAACCGTCTGAAATTGCAAGGATACGCTGACCAAACTGGCAAGAAACAAGTTACCCTACAGTGGATGCCGGACATAACGGCCTTTTTGGGTAATGAATCCGCAGACCTCCTTGCCAAAGGGGGCGGGCAATTCACGGGGCCCGGAACCGGTCATCGGTATATCTAAACTTTTAAAAACTCTTGTGGGACTGTACACGGGACACTGCAGATTGAAATCCCAATGCACAAGATCGGCCTAGGGGAAGACGCCGAGTGCCGCATGTGCGGGATGAATCGGCAGAACACATACTGTGTTCTCCCCAGCAATGGCACAATTCAGTTTCCCAATCCTCGGCAATGACCCCTTGTTGCCGAAATAGGTAAAGATCTCTCTCCCAACAGGATCATCAGATTTATGAATCTGGACCTGGTGGGGGGAAATATAAAGGTGTGAGCCACCATTTTAAACCTACCTACCTACCTACCTAAGCCATAAATCTGACTTTATATTAACAATTCATTTGGCGCTTATTTTTGAAAAACTTGCTTAAATCGATGTTTTTCTAACTTAATGATAAAATTTTAGCATGAGTATCGAATAATTATTGGGTTTTTTTTGATAAATAAATAAAAGGCCCAAAAATTACTTCCGAAAAACTTACCCCTTCTTTGACAAGCTCTCCTAAATTTTTTTTCTCCTGTGACCCGGTTTTGCGCAGGAGATCAAATTGCTATTTCTGCTGCTTGATATTGAGCGGAAATTTCTCAGAATCAAGGAAGTTTTAAAGGGATAAGCCCCAAAACTGGATTTAAATTTAGCCGTGCAGGGCAGCGGGAATCAAAGGGGGGCGCAATGCGGGTTGCCTGAGTAGTGGGTGGGCCCGACTATAATTCTTTGTTTTCTATCTAAATTAACATCCCATTTTGTCAAATTTAAACATTCACTGTTTTTGCACAAAATTGTTGGTTATTCAACGATATCACTGTAGAATATTAAAATTATTGTTAATATTGGATTTTTTATCATCTGATAATATATGGAAAGAATCTTTTCAGCCCTCATTTAAATGGTTGATATTTTCGGGAGTTTTGTATTTTTACCAAAATCTTTGTAAATAAATAAAACGATTTTTAAAATAAATTTTAAACTAAATTGTTAAATGAAATAAAAGTCCTAAATGTAAACCTTATTTCTTTTTTTTAATCCACAGAAACATACAAACATTGTGGTAATCATCTAAAGATAGTTAAGATTGCCTTACTTTCCCTGCTATTTCCTGAATATTTTATTTTCTATTATTCATAATTGATATAGGTATTATTATTTATTCGGGTTTCCTAACGTTACGTCTCATAAAAACACCTAATTTAAATATAAAATACTTACCAAAGTAAAAAATGCCCGGGGATGTTACCTTGGTTAAAGACAAAACCATACAACCTCCAGTCATTTGTTACGATATTGTAACAAACAATAAACACAAAATTATAAATACAATTAAATAAACACTAATCACTAAAATAAAAATGTTTTATCAATCCAAAAAAATCCTGCAACCACAAAAAATAATCACACAAGGCAAAAAAAAACTAAATACGCGCAAAGGGCACAAACCACAACAAAAACGGCGATTGTGAGACGACGACGCCAACGGTTAAAAGGCCAGCGCGGATATCATAAGCGCCGCGTGCGCCGATGCATTAAAAAAGGGATTCCGGGTCTCATAAAGTATAATGTGTTGCTAACTGCACATTGATTTATCCCGTGTGTAAGTGGCCCAAAACATAAATTATTTATGGAATTTTGTTATTGCGCAGAATCGCAAGACCAATCTGACAGTTATTTTTATACTGGGCTGGACATTTTTTTTATCGAATGGGCCTAGCATTGGGCTTCCATACACGTTTAAAACTTCCTTGGTCAGAATCCATTAAAAATGTTTCTCCCCAAATTTTGGGAGAAATATGCGTGACATAAAATTAATAAACAATGAGTTGGTTGCTATGGATTCTGGGCCATTATATGGAGTTATTAAAATATGTACTTACATTTGGTAAATTGAATTTTTATTTTATTTAATAAATATTATAATAGTGCAAAATTCAGCAAAAATTTAGTTTCTTCAAATATACAACTATAATAACAAAAATTTTACCTTTTATATGAGTAAGAAATTTTTGTTTCAAAAAAATTAAAAGATTTTACTTTTTCGCACTTCTGCTTAAAAATGCTATTTTCCGCACGCAGATTAGTGCGGGAAAGTATAGTTTTCCGCATGCGTGTAAAAAAAAACGTTTTGTTATGAAAGGCTTATTATGTATTGTCTGAATACTTTAAAGATAACTTTAAATAAATTTATGGCATAGAACCAGAATATTGTCTTTTTTGTCGTAATCTCACATAATTTATTATTATTCTTTGTTATTATAGTTTTATTCTATTTTGCTCTGTAGAAAAAAGTATAATCTTATATGATAATAAAGCATTAATACTATTATTATACAAACTAGGCTTAATTTATTATTTATTCGTTATCTTAAGACGTTACCATTTGTGTTACAAATTTGTGCATTTATTTTGTTATTTAAGCACCATCTAAGGTCGACCTAGAAGTATTTTACTTGATTGCACTTCTCCCAGGCAACACCAAATAGGAAGTTAAATAGAAATCCTTGACTTAAACAGGATGTCGCGTTCCGTAAACTGGACACTTTAATTTAGACATTCTATTTGAGAGATTTTGTACTTTAAATTAACTAACAGAAATTGCTTTTGCCAGAGGCGGTAAAGCAATACTTGATGGACTGAAATAAGATTTGTCCTAGAAACAGTGTTTTGACTTAAATGTTTTTTTATTCTTACAAATAATAGTTAAATTTAAGTTTAGCTAAGTGTTAAAAAAACTGTTTTTCTCAAATCTGGAAAAAAACAGGAAAATACAAGTTTTTTTTTCAAAAAAATTGATCAATTAGGAAAAATTATTTTTTTTAATTGTACTTAGTTACATAAATAAACATTTTCGCTAATTTTCGATAAATATTTTTTGATATTATTTTTTGTATCGGTTTATATAAATTTCTAGTCACATTGCCAACCTGCCAATGTGATGCTACAAATTATTTCGACAAAGAAAGTTTTGATAGTGAGAGTTCTGGGGGTGATAAAAAAAAAATTGAATAAGTTTTAGTAGTGTTTGTGTTTCATTACTTTTTTAATTATAAAAACTTCTTTTTTAAATTTTTTGGGAATTTTTTTATGTAATGCTTTACTTAGTGTACAGTGTTCAACAGTGGCGGCTCCCCCCTTAGGTTTGCGGTTTGCGCAACCCCAAAAAGGTTTAAAATAAAATTTTTTAAAAATATATACAGTGCGAACGTAAAGGCTGGAATAAATTCATTTAAAATTCAGGTACGTTAACTGAAAAACGCTCGGACACGTCGATTTTTGTTTTTAGCTGTCGGTTTTTTTTAAAATAAATTTATGTATACAGAATTTTGGGCCCAAAACAAGTTACGGTCATTAACTTAATTTTTTTTAAAAGTAAACACCTATTTTTATTTTAGATTTAGGTTCTACATCAAATATTAAGTACATTTCATATCAAAGCCCTATACCTAAACTCGACCGTTGACGATTGAACACAATAAAGGCTATTTTTGCAAGATTTATTTTATATCAAGCAAACCTATCAGTATTGTTTGCTTATTTACATTTGGTTAGTGTTTTGATTGTTAACTTGTCACAATTTGTTTACGTCAAATAATTTTGTGTAATTTGGTGTGATTCAGATGCCTAAGCAAAGTTTTTTCTTGTGTAAATCAAAGATAAATTTAAAATTTCAAAAAAATTCGTCTTGTGAGCGAGCGAATAAAAATTTTGATGATTGGTTATGAAACAGGTGCACTCGATGGGAAATCTGTGAAATTTATAATGCCAAGTATCCTGATAGGCCACGTTTATCTCAAAGTACTGTCAGTAAAATAGAAAAATATCGGTTGGCTGTCAGGGAAAAAATTATACGAAAAGGGCGGTCAAGTATATCAGAAGAGAAGCAGCTAAATGTTTTGCTGGCAGTTGAAGAAAGATTGCCATAAAGCGACTCGCAATATTGCGTTAGAAAATCAGATGTCCCCGACATCCGTCGTTAAATTTGGTATAAATAAATGGCACCCTTACAAAGTCAATTGGTTCTGAACTAAATGAAGATGCCCCGATAGGCGTTTAGAATTTTGTGAGGAAAATGGACTTGTGCCATGATAATCCACAGTTTTTTAAAAAAAATTTTATTTTTTTGATGAGGCAACGTTTTGTCTTCATGGTAGTGTAAACCGGCAAAACTGCCGATATTGGGCACTGAAAATCCGCACTGGATGATGGGTCCGGCAAGTCCCTCAAAAGTAAATGTTTGGGCTGGGGTGATTGAAAACAGGGTTATAGGGCCCTTTTTCTTTGAAGGAAACTTGAATGGTGAGAGATATTTAGAGTTTTTAGAAAATGATTTGGTTCCATGCCTTGCCACTTTATACCCCGATCCAGAAGACCCGGAAATACCAGATAATTCCTTATGGTATCAGCAAGATGGAGCTCCAGCCCATTACACTCGTCCCGTGCGCCAGTACCTGGATACCGTTTTCCCTGGACGTTGGATTGGTCGGAGTGCAATTGAATGGCCGGCCAGATCGCCGGATTTGACCTCTTTAGATTTTTTTGTGGGAGTATCTTAAGTCCAAAGTTTATGTTAATCGGCCAAACAACATCGAATAATTAAAAATTAGAATAACGGACGAAATAAGACCTTCTGTTATCGATAACGTTTTACAAGAATTTCAGCATCGACTGGGATATTGCCAAGAGGTTCGTGGCGGCCATTTTCAACACTTAATAAATTAATTAAAATATTTTTATGTACTCTTGTTTCATGGAAATAAATCTTCCAAAAATAGCCTTTTATTGTGTTCAATCGTCAACGGTCGAGTTTAGGTATAGGGCATGATACATGAAATGTACTTAGAATTTGATGTAGAACCTAAATCTAAAATAAAAAATAGGTGTTTACATTTAAAAAAATTAAGTTAATGACCGTAACTTATTTTTGGGCCACCCTGTACATAAATTTATTTAAAAAAACCGACAGCTAAAAACAAAAATCGACGTGTCCGAGCGTTTTCAGTTAAACGTACCCTTGAATTTTAAATGAATTTATTCCAACCTTTACGTTCGCACTGTATATTAATCATTACATAGTTACAGATTTTTTAAAAATTTATTCGAACATCAGTATTTATTTTTTTATTAATGTTATCTCGAAATAACAGCCAAATTATTAAAAAACTTGACTGCTTTCGCTATAATATCATTAACTTAATCTCGCCTCGCGTCGCGTCGCATCCTAGAAGCCGATGCCGATGCGATGGTTGCAATCAAAATGCAAACCCAATTGGATTCATTACGAGTACGCTAAGTATATGGAGTTGCCTATCTTGGCATTGGGCGCTGAATTTAGTCTCATAAGCGGCATGCGGTTTGCAGTTCCAGTGCAAACCTTTATTTATCTCGCAGGCTGATTTACGATTTATTGAAGTATAATTTGTTATTTTGGTTATAATAATATGTGTAACATATGTAGCTACTTGTATGATTTTTATTACAGTTTTTGTATGTCTATTTTTTTACATTAAGTTTATTGTGGTTATTTATTTATTTTTTTAAAGAACCATTAGAATTGCAACCCCTTATTTTTTAACCCACGAGCCGCCACTGGTGTTCAATATGTTTTGTTCACTTTTGTTAACATTGTGTTAATAAAGATTAAAACATAATTTAAACTAAAATTTTTTCATATTTTGTTTTTTTTTTCTGATCCTTTGAAGAAAAAACGGAACGGTTTTTTACGAAAAAATCTGTTTTTTTTTCGAGGCGGTAAAACACTAGTTTAGCTTAATAGCCTTGGAGCTGACAGCCACGTTGACCAATCTGAGAGGTACAAAGCCAAAATTTTGTGTGTGATTAAAATAATAATGGCGAAACAAGAAAATCAAAATTTGGTATGTTTTTTTGGGATACTCGCCTTACTACTCTTTGGAAAATGGTACCTCTTCGGTCCGGATCCCGGGGTATACAGAACTGAGCCTGCTCAGTCTTATTGACCCCTATGAACTTGCAGATCTCCTACAACAAAAAAAAAACCCAAACCACCCAAAAATTAAAAATAGCAATCTACGTTTCGGTGGCAAGTCGACCACCGTTGTCAAGATGAAACTAAACGAAAAAATTTAACTAAATTTTAAAAATTTTGCTTTGAAAACTCTGAGAAATTCTAATATTTTTACTTTTATGACATTTTGTTATAATTGACATTAGGTTATTTGACTGGTATATTTATAATTTTTAAAAAAACAGAAAAGGTGGTATGGTGTGTTAATTAATTTTAAGTTTACCTGAATTTACTTCAGCATCAAGCATAGGTAGCCATATATTATTTAAATTAACAGATATTGATGCTACAATTTATTTTTTTTTAATAAAATACATGCACTTTTCTTTATTTTTTGTTTTTTTGAACAAGTTTCTTTGCTAAAACGCTAGAAGCATTCCCGTATATTATGTGTTATTATCAAATGCATGTTAACAGATTTTTGATTTATGGAATTCTATGTTCCTAATGTATGTTCTATGTTCTTTTATGCGTTTGGCTGATGGTCGGGAAGTTTCACTTATGAAAAATTTATTACCTTCACAAGGGATCTTATAAATAACATTTTTCGTGTTTTTTTTTATATTGTATGGTTTTGTTTTTGTTACCTGAGATCTTAAAGTGTTTTGTGTGTTAAAGATAGTACGAATATTAAATTTATTACCTATTCGTTAAATTTTATTTGATAATCCAGGAAAAATAGATTTGTAATAGGTCTATTTTGATTCTGTCCTAAATTTGGTTGTTCAAATTTTAGAAAGCATTTTTCTACAAAATCAAGATTATTATAAATACAAATTATTTAAATCTATTAAAAATACTTTTTACAACTTCTTTTTACCATTATGGGTTAATTGAAGTTAAAATTTAAGCATCTGTTTGTATGTGTAGGTTTTCTGTAAATTTTAGTTTCAAAATTATTTACGTCTTTTTTATTAAAAATATCAAGAAAAAGGGAAATTTGTGAGTTTTGTTCTTTTTCTAAAGTAAAATGAATAGTGGGTTCTTGTGTATTAAATAATTATTTAGAAAATTTTCGTCATGTTGATAAATAGGTACAACCTATTACACCATTGGATTTCCTTTTAAAAGCTTAGAAAAAAAGAGAAAAATACGTGTATAATTTTTTTTTATCTATTTAAATTCGATTAGAAGACTACGGCGATAGTTTTGTTTCTATCACCTAGTAAAATCTACAAGGCATGTTAAGATAAAATAAATGAAAAGTGATCTTAAGCTTGTGTCGTTTTTTCATATTATCTAAAACAACGTTATGCCGGTCAAAAACTAGAAAATAATCGAAAAATTGGGATTTTGGGTCCTATGCACAATTTTACACAAAACAGTGTCCTATTTCAATACTAAATCTCGCTAAAAAAGGCGACTCTGGTAGAGTAAATGACATTTACGGGACGCAACCGAAACTTTAGCCTTTTTGTGTTAACAGATTAATACATGTATATTGTTAACGGTGTTTTCCACCTATTTCTAAGTGCCATGGAAAAAATCGTAGAAAAGCGTTTGAAAGGCAAATAAATTGCAAATAAAATAAACAAGTTTTCTGTTTTTTTTTCTAAATCAAGCGAATTTTACAACCAAATTTGTCAATTATGAAATTCTAATATTTAAATTTTGAAAAGTATTTACTCTTCCCTTTTTGAATTTTACCACAAAATAATAAAACTACTTGGCATTAGGCTTAAATTATTTCACAATTTAAGCATTTATACTTTGTACCTAATAAAAAATAATGTATAAAATTATCTTATTTTTCACAAAAAAATCGAAAATATAGGATATTTTAGGCTTAATAAAACACTTTTGCAGCCCAGTTAGCCCTGTCAGACATTAAGTTTTACAATTTTTCCAATTTTGGTGCATTTATCATGCTTTTAACAAATTTCTTGGTGATCCTTAATTTATAAGTACTATTAACTCATACAAACTTATCCATTATTAGCCCTTAAAAATGCCTGATTTCCTATTATTAAATCATTTTTGTATAGGCAAAACCAAAAAAATATGCAATTAAGATTAATTAGAATTTAGAAAAAATTATAAAATCTTAAATCTAATAAAAAAACAATGACCAAAAATATATAAAAATAAATAAAGTTTGCATTAAGAAATTTCTTCTTCAATTTATTTTGTGTTGACACACCTATAAAAAATTAGTAATACAAAAAAAATTAAATCATATTTAAAGAAAAAAATATATTAATTTTGTATACTTACATTTTTTGACATCATTTCTAAGCCATATTTCACCGCCAAAATTTCACCTTCTATGTATCTATTGGTGACACAAAATATTTAAAAAAATACACCATTATATTAAATGTACAGGATGATCTCCTAAACAAACATTAAATGTATTTCCTTATAATTGTCAAAGAAAGAAAAAGACTAACTATGCCATTTGCATGTATGAAAAATACCCTATAAATATGACGTTTATTAACTCTAAGATATAGAGCTAATTGTACTTAATGTTTGAGAAATAAATCGTAGTACTGCAAGTATGATTTTTAATTTTCGTACAACCTTACCAGTTTTTTCACAAATTAAATTTTTCTGCTTAAAAAAAAACGGAAGATATGCACAACACTAATGAAATTCAAACATTATGCAATAAAGAAAAATGTTACATTGAATGCATTGTCTTCCTGACCTAATTACGTCGCTTATTTTGCCCTCCACTGTTGTTGTCTCTCCACCTTCACTGTATTTAACTTGATTGAAAGCTCGTAAAATATAGCCAAGGACCCGGTTAAATCCAGAATCCTTGTTTTATCAAGAATATCGTATTTACCTAGCTGAAGGATAACTTAATGGTACAACCTTAGTGTATTTAATTAAGTTTGTAATTGAGGTCAGTTTTAATCCATGACCTGGAAAATCAAATAACTTAGATTTAATGTTTGCCGGTAAAGGTTTTATACACGTTCAGGCCATGTGTTTTGCTGTTACATTCATCAATAGACCTAAAAACATTTTATAACTATTACACATTACATAAAAATTTAAAATACTTATTACGATTAAACGGTGCTTTAAAAAACTTAAATCGTCTTTACAAAAGACTTAACTTAAAAATAATATTAACAACCAAACTAACAGAAACGAAATCAAAAGTAGGTACGAAACAAATTAAGAACCCACAATTTTTTTCTTCAGGTCAGTGTCGTCGAATATAAAACATAATTAAAATAGGAACAAAATATCCGAAGAAGACCTTTTAATTAACCACTTAAGATTTTTATACAGGGTGGTCCACCCCATTCGCCTCGGTTTTTCTACGAGAAACGAAACGCGTTGGGAAAAAACTTTTAGCACGGTCATATGTGGGTCCATGAGAAGCATATTTCCTAATGATTTTGAAATATACAGGATGGCCCAAAAAGAAATTACATATCAAAGTTATATTTTTTCTTATGGAACACCCCAAATAAAGGTAAGTTATTGTTATATTTCCTATACTTAAAACTTCTGAGAAATTTGGAGAAATTTAAAAATACAGACCATAATTTAAAAATTGTTTACACCCTGTAACATATAATGAGCTGCTCGTAATTAAATTTATTGCTTAGCTCAAGGTTTAAGTTAACTATCACATAAAAGTTTTACCTTAATATTATACAGAGTGTTGAAAAAAATTGCCTCAAAGTTTGGACACACATTTTATTAAATGACTTCCTTAAGTTAAATGGAACACCTTGTATTTAGTGGCCTATTTTGACGCGGAACTAAATTCCCTTTAAAACCATATTAGGGTTTTCTATACCTATCTCTTCTGCTTTTTATGCAACAGGCGTTTTTATATTTGACTTATCTTTTATCTTAAAAATGGAACACTCTGTATTATACTCAAGCAAAATGCAGGCAAAAGTAATAACTCCAATTTATTGTCATTTTCAAAATATTAAAGCATTCTTAAAAATAAGGATCGAAATATAGTAGAAGGCACACCTGTCCTAATTGTTGAGACGAAATATGGTAAATTGCCCTTGTTTCTTAGCAAATGTATCAGACTTAATTTTTAATAACAACGGGTTATTTAACAGACATAACTTTTACTACTACAGTGACGAAAATCCATATATTTTTGGAACCCTTGATTACCAGCACAGATGGTCTGTTAACGCGTGGGGTGGAATAATTGGAACACCAGTAGTTTTTTTACCATAAAGTCTGATACATTTGCTAAGAAACAAGGGCAATTTAACATATTTCGTCTCAACAATTAGGACAGGTGTGCCTTCTACTATATTTCGATCCTCATTTTTAAGAATGCTTTAATATTTAAAAATGACAATAAATTACAGTTATTACTTTTGCCTGCATTCTGAGATACATCTTATTTTCAAAAATTTAAACTGGTGCTTTTAGCAAATCTACGTAATCCTTAATAAAAAGGTTTTTTAATTACAATACAGGGTGTTCCAATTTTAAGATAAAGGATAAGTCAAATATAAAAACGCCTTTTGCATAAAAAGCAGAAGAATGGGTAAAGAAAACCTTAATTTGGTTTTAAGGGAATTTAGTTCACGTCAAAATAGGCCACTTCAGGGTGTTCCATTTAACTTCAAGGAAGTTATTAATAAAATGTGTGTCCAAACTTTAAGGCAGTTTTTTCAAGCACCATGTATAATATTAAAGTAAAACTTTTATGTGATATTACAAACCTTGAGCTAATAATAAATTCAATTAGAGCAGCTCGTTATATGTTACAATTTTTAAATTATGGTCTGTATTTTTAAATTTCTCTAAATTTCTCAGAAACGGTCAGTTTTAGGTATGGGAAATATCAATAACTTACCTTTTTTGGTCTAAAGTATCTAAAAATATAAAAAATATGGGGTGGTCCATAAGAAAAAATATAACTTTGATATGTACTTTCTTTTGGGTCACCTGTATATTTTAAAATAATTTTGAAATATGCTCTCATGGACTCACTATGACCGTGCTAAAGTTTTCCCAACTCGTTTCATTTCTCGTAGAAAACTGAGGCAGATAGAGGTGAGGCCACCCTGTATATTTGGTAGGTATTTTTCTTAAGTCCTGGCACCGAAGTTAAAAAAATTGTAGGCTTCTAACTTACTTTGTTGGTTAATTTAGTTTATATATCTAAAATTTTATTTTATATTTTGGAGAAAAAATTTTTTAGGTTAATTTACTTTTTTTAATTATTTTTAATTAGTTTAAAGTTAGGACTAAAATATTTTTTTCTTACAAGTAGCAATAGTCTTGCTAAAAATAATCAAATATTTTGTAATGATTTTCTTACATACAGTAAACCAGGCCGTTACACTTGGACGAAGACCGAAATTTTAAGATGGTCTTCAAGGGACTGTAAAAATGTGTGTAATTGTCCTTAAAGGACCCCCAAATATAAAAGTCAAGGTCTGACTGAAGGATAGCGCCTGCCTAGAAACCCTTCATTTTTTTAATTTAAGGGTTGGTAGAGGACCTTTTCTCCGAGAAAAGAGGCAATAAAATACCTTTCCTAGCAGCTCCCAATAGAACAACACGGAATTCCACTGTTATGTATTCCTTCACAGTCCTCCTAGAGAGGCCCAAAACTTCCTTCTTTGTTCATCCTTTCATCCTTAAAGTATCTAGACTACGTAAGGATTTGCCTTTCGTCCAAACCTCAAACTTAACATACACAGTACGATAGGCTTTACTACTATCCATTTGCTATCTAAATGCAACAAAAAAAGGGAATAAAAAGTTTTAAATTCATTTAAATCATGGTTAGTTGTGGTTAGCCCTGCACATCTAGTAATTTAATCAAGACAGTTCCAGTCATGTATAAAAAGCCCTATTTGAAATGTCAAAAATTAAAATTCAGATAAATATAGTTGCCGTAACCTAAGCCGTTAGATGTGGTCGATAATCGTTAAGACGTTAGAAGTAAGCAGTAATGACAGACCCATTTAAAGTCCCATTAAGAATTTTCTTATGTTTTTTTAGCTTATAAATATTATTTTCTGTTTGCATAATACCTATATTGACTTGTTGATATTTACTGCTGTTATAGATTAAATTGATAGACATTATTGTGGCTGAAACAACCAAAAATGTAAAAATGACGCATGACTATTACCTTTTTTGTATTTTAAGTGCCAAATTGGGGATCAAAATAAGATTTGGGCTTCTCATGTTTGTTGTGTGAGTTGTAACGTAAAAGTGCAGTAAATGTATCGAAAGAAAAATTCTATGCCGTTTGCTGTTCCTAAGGTGTGGAAAGAACCTACTGATTATGTTCGTGATTGCTACTTGTGCATCACTAAAACAAAAGGAATTTTAAAAAGCATAGAGACAAAATAGAATATCAAAATTTGCCTTCTGCGCTAAGATCAGTTCCTCATTGCCAGAAACTACCGGTACCGGTAGCGCCTTTAAACCTGGACATCGTGTTTTCTAGTGATTGTAATTCTTTATTAGAATGTGATCCACAACTTTCTGAAAACACCAGTTGTGACCCAACATTTTTACCAACTTCAGTGAACCTCACTCACAAATGACTTGGTACGTGACCTGGGATTGTCAAAACAAAAATTGGAACTTCTTGGTTCCAGAATTCAACAATGAAACTTGTTAGATAAAAAAGCAAGTGTTTCACTTAACCGGAAACAAAATGTAACGTTATCAAGTTTTTTTTTTTAATAAAAGGGTCACTATGTGTCTGTTGTGATATTGATGGTTTAATAAATAAGCTTTATATGGAACATGATCCTAGCCAGGGCCGTATTTAGGCGGTGGCGAAATGGGCTCCCGCCAAGGGCGCAGCTACCTAAAGGCGCAAAATCGGCCATGAATTTTTTTTAATTAGTTTTTAGTATCGTGGTTATATTACTATTATTTTTTATTGAGAAAATTATTCAAATAAATAAATTACAACAGAACAATTTTATAGTAAATTTTCAACTTTAATACTTAATTTAATTACCCGGGTCCACAAAAAAGTGGTGTGTGCTAGGATTTTCTGTCGTATTTTTTTCACTGAACACGAATCTGAAGTCAAAATTGAGGGTCAAATAGCAAAAAATCAATAAAAAGGCGTAATTTTAGATATTTACGATTTTTTTTACTTTAAAACGTCAATATATCAGAAACTATTAAAGATACAAGAGGCCTTTAATTTAAGTTATACAACCTTTTTGTTTAACGCAATATTTTTCAAGTTATTATCAAAAAAACGAATTTTCAGGATTTTTTCAAGGTATATCCCAGGAAAACATTTGATTTTTTAATTTTTTTTATTTTTGGATATTTTCTGCAGTGTTTTGAGATTTAAATAAATAAAATAAATAACTTATAATAAAAAAAACCCAAAAATCACATTAATTAAAAAAAATCCTATTTTGAAATGACATTTTTTGTCAAAATTATATTTTCGTTTATATCTCTTTTATTATTTATCTTATCAAAATAGTTATTTACCTAAAAAGTGCGAAAAGTGATACTTTTCCGCACGCGACGGCAAGGGTGGAAAAGACACTTTCCGTACGTGTTAGGTACAACATTTTTTTCTACGAGTGTGTGGAAAAAGTCAAACTAAACAACCATTAGATAATATTTAATTTTACCATTACTTCTTATTATTATTAACAACATTAATCGTAAAAGAAGAATTGGTAGCATTTTGCAAATGAATCACAGAGGCAAGTTGTTGTGGGTAAGTT
The DNA here is from genome assembly GCA_019359885.1 of Listronotus oregonensis. Lineage (NCBI taxonomy): Eukaryota > Metazoa > Arthropoda > Insecta > Coleoptera > Curculionidae > Listronotus > Listronotus oregonensis. The sequence goes on from JAHBCN010008063.1 coordinate 36,374, forward strand.
GCGGAGTTGGAGATTGCCGTTGAGGTGCAATTGAACGGGTCGTCGTTACAGGTAACAGAGACACATTGTTGCTTGCTAGAAGACGGTACAATGGGCCTTGAGTGCGTTTTGCTGTGTTCTTGTCCTTCTTGAAACTTGTAGAGCTTTCTAGGTAGCCTTCTGCAACAGATGATGACTTCCAACCTCCAAGTCTTTTAATATTCGTTATGCCTTCATCAGAATTAGCTAGCATTGTAGCTGAGAAACGGCGAAAGCTATGTCCCGTGTAAAGTTCTGGATTTGGAAGACGTAAATAGGCAGCTATTTCAGAGGGCATCTTGCCAAAAGTATTTATTCCTATGCACTGGACAGTACAAGCCGATTTTTTGTAATTAACAAAAAATCTTCTGTGTGGTGTTTCGGGCTTTCGTAAACTGGAATACTTTCTATACAAAGCTAGATATTTTCCATTTTCAATTTCCTCGGAAATGACAAAACTTCGGCTAGAATGGTTTTTGGAGTCTGGAATATAAAAGATTCCCCTTATCGTCAATATCATCAATGCTAATTTTCATCAATTCTTCTCGACGACACGCACCAGCTAGTCTGAAAATTGTAGCTACCTTCATCGCTAGATATTATTTGGAGCATCATTAGTAAATTTTGCTATTTCATCTTTCGAAAAAATTTTGGCCTTCTTGGGTCTAAATCCCACATTTTGCTTCTTCAAAAATGATGTTTCTTTGAAATATTTGCTTAAATCCATGTTCTTTTCGATCTTAATGACACTTTTTAACATGGAATACCTTGACCATAAGGTATTGGGTTTACATGTTTTAGCAAGTTCCGCGAAATATGCCATAAAAACTTCTTCTTTCATACTTTTGATTTTTGGTAATTGTTTACAAAACGGTTTTCTGCTATTTTTGGATTAAATGGCAAAATTTTTAAATAGTCGTATTCTAGTGTCCTAGGGATTTCAAATACTTGCAGAGAGAAATTATGTGTTTTAATATTTTTTATTTCGATTTTAAAATTTAAAATTACCATTGATTTCTTCATATAATGCGAAAACTCCCCTTTATGACAAACAGCAAGAAATTATTTTAAGGTTAACCGTGCAGTGTTGCCAAATCAGGGGTCTTTTTCAATACGTCCTCCGCATTTTCACGTCTGAAAAATAATTGGGTAAAATAAAAAGCCGCTTTGCTTACCAGAACTAACCATGACCGACCTTTTAGACAAATTCAAAAGCTTTTAGTTCTAGTCGGTCATGGTTAGTTCTGGTAACAAGCTCTTTATCCCAATTATATTTCGAACAGACAAATTTCAAAAAATGTATGGCTTGAATTTTTAAATCTGGCAACACTGAGAACCCCCAAGTTTTTTTTTTTCCTAAAATTTAAAAAATACACAATTTTTTGTTTGTCGCACGTAAATTCGTATTCCTAATGAAGAACAGAAGGTGTATACAAATATTAACCATATAATAGTAAAATAGCAGAAAACGTTTGTAAACAATTACCTGATTTTTTTCTCGCACACTAGCTTGTAAATGCTGTATATTCTTTCTCGTACCTGTGCCTTGACTTGGACGGCAACCAATCTAAATTTGCTATTTCGGCTGCTTGAGAATGGATTCAGGTAATTCCTCGTCAGAAGACTCCAAGGGAACGTTTTTATTCAAAATCGACGATACTGATCAGAATGTACTAAAGACACTTGTAATTATCGATGACTTTAATGACTTTGATCTTTTATAATATGGACACCGGCACCGGTCAAAACTAAAATCTGACAAGTAAGTTTAATATATATGAGGATGTTTGAAACAATGTTTTTAAAACAATATTAATTTTTAGTGAATATTTCGTTGATTTTACACCAAATTTGTACAACTAAAAAATACTATGCCAATAATAGAATTATACCAAGTCAAACTTCAGAAGTAAAAACATTTTAAGTACCTGTTTAGTGGAAAATTTGCAAGGTTTACTTTTCCGACTAGTTCGGAAAAATGATTATTCCCCTTGTGCGAAAAGTGACCCTTTCAAACTAAATTGCTCGGAAAAGTGCTGCTTTCCACCGCTAGTAGAAAAACATTTTTTGAGTTTTTCCCGATTTTTGCTGTCTAACCTCTAATTTTGACTTCAGATTCGTGTCACGGAAAAAATAACAGAAAATCTTAGTCCGACACAAGCCACACCACTTTTTTGTGGACCACCTGTGTTATTTTAATATCTTAAAGACTAAAAAAATGTATGAATTATTAATAAAATATCACGTTATCCTGATACCTACAACAAGAATGTATTTGATATTTTTTAAATAGTTAACCTGTGGATAAATTGGTATTTTAGAAATGGGGGCAGCACTAGTTCTTTTTACTATCAGTAGCTTAAAAAATTAAAATCTTTTAACATTTCTTAAACTATTATGCGTTTTTACGTTGGCTAAAATTAAGACAGTACGAAATAAAAACCAATGCTGAAGCATAGAGTGATGACTTACCGATCTATAACTCTATAAAGAAACGAAATTCTTGGATCAAAAAACTTTAAACCTACAACTTTTCACTTTAATTTTTAAAAATTTCCGGGAAAAACTCCCGATTCTATTTTTGTTGGAGGGTATCTCATACTCCCGAAATCCTCCGGTTTTGTGGGGAAGGGGGCGCAATGTCAAGCCCCGCCAAGGGCGGTCATACCAGATACTGCCCTGATCTAGCGAGTGGCGTTTATTTATAGATTCGTCGAAATACAGCCTAAAAGCAGTCCTGCTTTATAATGGAAACAAAAAACCATATATTCCTTTAGCCCTGTTTAGTGAGAATGAAAAAAAACCTATAACAACTTGGCAATCATATTAAATCGTGTTAGATATAAACAGTATCAGTGGCATATCTGTGGAGATTTAAAAGTCATAGGTATCTTGCTAGGACTTCAAGGGGCTTTTACAAAGTATTGCTGTTTTTTGTGTGTGATAGTAGGGCAACACATATAGAACTCTTTTTTTACCTGGTATGTCAAACGAAAAAAACATATTATCAAATAGAGTATTTAGATATTTTGTTTATATTTATTTAAATTGAGATTACCGATTCTTATTTGAAGAAAGCCACCTTAAAAGAAGTATTTCAAAATGATTAATAAAATTATTTCTTATCCTCATAATATATTTTCAATTTAAAATACAGTCTAAAGCTAAGACTTTCATGATTTTGGTTTGAACTTCTTTGTTCTTCAGTTTAAAATAACATATAATTTTACTTTGAATTTCAGTTACTTTTAAAATAAAAACTGGTCATTTACAATTAAAATGACATATCATTTAAAGAACGCGTCCTGTATGTTCAATTTGAAACATTTGGATTGCTCAATTTGAGAATATATTTCAATATAATCTAAATATAAAATTTTGAATTTCGGAAATTTTCATTTCTAGAAAGTCCACCTACGATGTACCCCGATTGGCACCGGAAATTGGCGGTGCTTGGTTTGCCCGTTCATTCTTGTGATTATAGATCAAGGTGAATCCCGTTGCACGTGTTTTTGTTTTGGGTGTTTGTACGATTAAATAATGGGAGTTGAAGACATTTTACAACAGTGGGGATGTGATAGTGTTATTCAAGCCTAGGTAAGTATTTACCCATTGTTTTATAAAACTGTTGTCCAAAAAACCAAGGGTCGATAGATCTCAATTGTCATCAAAACAGGCATTTTTATTTAAATAAACTTACCTAAGGACATACGCTTTTGTTTCATAACTAAACATGTTTATATAAAATGTTAGATATAAACTGACTAAAAAAAAATACTAATACATTGTATAAACCATTAATATTGTTACAGGCTACAGAATATGAGTACAGAGTGTGATAAAAATCAATATACCTAACAAACAATATATACATATACCTACCTACATGTCTAATAAATTGAATATTTTTGGCATTATTTTTAAAATAATTTTTTTTTATTTAACTATTCAAAAAATCTTAAATAGAATTGAAAGGCATTGGCGCGCGTTACATTTTTAAAACTTGCCAACTAGGAATATGGGTAAATGAAATTGACCAAAGC